>VDFB02087113.1:0-13396 GCA_007258455.2 Sequoia sempervirens | reverse complement strand
ATTTGTTCTATTGATGGTCTTCCATTGGATAAAGATTCTCCTAATCTTTCTATGGCTCCCTCTTATAGAGTGGTAGCCCATACTTATGCGAATAGAATGAATAAACAACGAAGCCTTCCTCAAGCACCTAAACATGCGACTAAAGCACCTAGTGATTACGATCCTGTCGAGCAAGTTCGGGTTATTCCGGCTAAGATCTCACTGTGGGACTTGCTTTAGTCTACTCCGGTTTATCGAGGTATGCTTCAGGGAGCCTTGCAAAAGATCCTCTCGCCTTCTTCCGCTAGGCCAGTAGATGTTGATGCGTTGATAGCTTATATTCGTGCAGATTCGCCGAATATTAAGTTCTATCCGCAGGAGCTCCCGTCTCCGGAAGTACAGAAGCAAGCAAACCCTTTAATGATCATAGTTAACATTAATAAAATTGGTATTAGATGTACTCTCATTGACGCTAGTTTAGCGCTCAATGTATGTAGCATCGATCTATTGCCTAAGATTAATATTGATCCATCTTCTCTTAATACTTCTTTTCTTGTAATTCATGGGTTCGATAATGTTGGTCGACAAGCCCTAGGCATGATAGTCTTGCCTTTGAGGTTGGGACCCGTTACCTTACCCACCCTTGTATTGTTATGTCAAAGAAGTTACCATATAACCTTCTTCTTGGTAGACCACGGATTCATGCTATGGGTGTAGTCCTATCTACCTTGCATAAATCTATTAAGTTCATTTGTAACAATAAAGTAGTCACAGCTAAGGCTGATCCTGATGCTATGGACTTATGTGAGATGGCAGTTGCTGGTCGAGCTTTGGTTGTGCCTGCTCTTATTCCTTCAGTGTCTTCCAGTGTGTCGATGTTTACTCTAGCAGTACCTACTACAAAGGATACTCTTGAGATGAATGTCCCTAGAGAAGATCCTTCTGAAGCAAGGAATACTAAGTCTACTCCTACTTCTCAAAGGAATGCATGTCTTGGTGATGATTGGGTTTCCTTAGACTTTACAGATTCCTTCATTCAAGAACATAAAGTTGACCCAATCGACTTAGACCTTCCGATAACATCATCCAAACCCACTATCAAAGATGGTTATTCTTCTGTATTGTGGGATAAGGTGGATGCAAATTATAATGCTCTTAGTGTTGATCCTCCTTCTGAGGAAGATGATCACACTTTTATTAAAGGAGCTAATGTTGGTAATCCTGTCAGGAAGGATGATGGCAATCTCGTAGAGGAGTATGATCCCCTTTGCCGGAACAATACTCTCCATGTAGATCCTCTATAGTCGGCTACCTTTGTATCTTCTTCTCGTGAGCAATCAAACTTTTCTCCACAAGAGAAAGGGTTGCTTCCTGCTCCTCATTCTTTATCCAAGCAAGAGTGTATTTTGTTGTGGCTTCTTAAAGCCCGCTTAATTACTCTTCCTCCTGCTAAGAGACCTTATAAACATGATAAAGAAAAACATTCTTTCTATGCATACCATCGAGTGCCTGGCCATTCCACTAGTGAATGTAAGGCCTTGAAGGATAAAATACAACAACTTAATTCAGGTGCCATCAAACTCCCGTTTGATTGATGCACCTGTCTCTTCCTCAAATGACAAGTGATATCGAGGTTTACCTCTATCCTGTATCTCCTAAGTATCTTGCATGGTTCTCCTCCCCTGTATGTTGGGGGCAGTGATAACTTGTTTTGGAGATGTGTGTCCTTCTTAAGGACCCCCTCTCTTCTCTATCTTTCAAATGAAGTGTCCCTTGAGTGGACCGCTTTTTTCTTTTGAAGGGTTCTCGAGGGACCTCTTTGAAAGCTTTTCTCCTTCAAATTAATCCATTCACGTCTAGCTTGGGAGCAGCCTGATTAGACCTCGCTTTTCAAACAATGCGTCCCTTGAGTGGACCCCTTTTCTTTTGAAGGGTTCCTGAGGGACCCCTTTGAAATCTTTCCAATCTATCGACAGTCTACGTGACTATCTACTTACTTGCTTGCGTAAGCGCTTTCCGACTTTGCGGAATCCCCTTTTCCTTTGGTTTCCTCCATGTGAGAGATCTTGGGGGATAACTCCCTATAGGTCTACGGGTCTATAAGGTGCTTTATTGGGGTTCCTTCATGCGAAAGATCTTGAAGGACACCTCCCCTACAGGTTTGTAGGTCTGTAGGGCACTTTCCCGACTTCCTCCATGTGAAAGATCTTGGGGGACGCTTCCTTGTAGGTTTGCGGCTCTGTAAGGTGCTTTTCTTGGTTTCCTTCATGTGAGAGATCTTGGAGGACACTTTCCTCGCAGGTCTGCGGGCCTGTGAGGCGCTTACATTATTAAATTATTTTCTCTCTCCTCTTCTCAACTATGTATATATTGGATCGAAGATCCACATCTTCTTCATCTTGAGTATATGCCCTTCCTCTCTTCATTTGATATTTCTTCTATGTGTCATTATTTGGGGACGACGCATAGCATTGAGACAACCTTCTACATCAAGGTCTCTTTACTTTGCTGACTCGAATCCTTTAGCTTTTTGTGTTCTAACGTTGTTGTCTGGTGTAGGTTTTTCTTGTCTAATGCATTTGTTTTGTAGGTCTTCAGCCTGGGGGCATGCTTACGTGGTTCGAAGAGTTACCTGCTTCCTCTACAATATCCTTTTGGCATATGATGTTATTGATGTTTAGTAGATTTCCTTTAGCGTTCATATTAATGTAGATTCATATGCCCGCGAAAGTGGGGGCAAAATGTATAGTCGTAAAATTGCACCCCTCCCAATTTCACATACATTCTTGTATCTACTTTAGTATCCACTCCCTTAGCAATTGAGTAGGCTCATTTTAGTCCCTGCATCAGCCTTTTTCCTTTTCAGGATGCTCTAGCAGCCTTTTCAATAGCTACCCTTGCATGTCAGATTTTTGTCGAACCTTGGGCTTTTCCTGTTCTTGTTGTTTTGTAGCATGACATGTCTAGACATTAATGCGTCGCGCGGACGTCTATGTGTCGCGCTAGCATCCTACGATGTCTCAATGCTCAAATAGCTGTCTTCGAGCATGATTGCCACTTGTCCTTACCTTCTGTTGGTGGTAACGGCCCGGGAATATTTTGTAACGGCTGAAGAAGCTTCTTTTCTCTCCTTAAAAGCAGTCTTTTCACTCCATTTGTATCTTCTAAGTTCTTCTAGCTCCATTCTTCCAACTTCTAGCTTCACTTCTTCTACCATCTTGCTCTTCCTTACACAACTCCATTGCTTGCCATAACAACATTTTCTCAAGCTCTTACAACACCCTCTACAACACTTTTGGCTCTTGCAGCTATCTTGCTCTCCCTCTTTGCATCTCCTTTGGCTCTTGCAGCTTCATCTCCTTCATTTCATGCTTGTGAGCATCTTGGGATTACATATCCCCTATCTCTTGCATCTTTACTTCGTGGTACAGGTTCTCCTCCTTGAGCGGGGATTGCTTTTATCACCTCTTTTGTGATACGGGTTCTCCTCCTCGAGTGAGGTTTTCTTTTATCACTCCTACTTGGTGGTGTGGGTTCTACTCCCAAGCGGGTTTTGCTTTCACCACACGCTTTGTTCATTCCACTCTTTCTCTCTATCTTCTTGGCTTTCCGTGGAGGTGGGAACACAAAAACGGGGGTTTGACTGAGGCAAACCCCTATACAACCCCAACACTTTCTCCAGATATCTTACAAACACAGGTTTTTGAAGACACTCGTTTGGTGGAGGCTTCATCACTCGCGTGGTTGTAAGTATTTCTTTCCTTTCTTCTCCTTATCTCTAACATTTTTATTTCACTTTATTTCAGTTCTATTGCATTCTACTACTTTATCGCATTCTGTAAATTCTTAGCAATCAGATAGTTAGCAGTCATTTAGGCATTTTCTATGATAAACTCATTCTCTGGTCCGTATTCTGCGCTGACGTCCTTTGGCCGAGAGCTTGTCAGTTTGTCCAGAAAATTTCTATGACCTACTCTTTCGAATTCTGAAACTCTCATTGTTGCTGTTTCTGAAGTAGTTTAGGGCAATTTACCCTGTGAGGCTCTTTGAATGAAGAGAATTCATGAGTAGCGAATCCCCCTCTTCTATAGTACCTCATATTGTATCCCTTGTTCGATCTGCAATTTCTGGTGACAGACGAATCCAATGATCAGGCTAAGATACACATTGGATAGCTAATAGGATTTTGAAGACAATGAATATATTTGCAAACCCTAACCTTTGCATTAGGTCCTCCAAAAGGCTGGGCACCTCTGTCTACCTGGGGTGCCCAAAGTTCCCAGACTTGGTTTATTTTTTGATATTTTCATGGTTTGAAATTTGCTACTTTGTCAAGACTCCTCTGATCGATCTGAGATTCCGGTTGACTGGTTGATCTAATGAACCTGTTGTTGGATTCATTGTGGAGCCAGAAGAATTGTGAACAAAACATCTTGAATGCAGAAACCTTAAATCCATTATCTAATACCTTGAAATCATAGGTGCCCCTGGCTAGTTGGGGCATCCATAGTCTCCGGAGATGGTTTTTATTTCACATTTTTCACTTTGTCTCTCGTTCCTCATTCACCACTTCATGCTTTGCCTGCCGCTTGATTTGTATAGTGCTTGAAACTTTGAATCTGTTACCTAGCAGTTGAGCAACCTCCATTAATGACCTTGGAGCTGTTGAAATAGCTTCTGAAAAAGCAGAATAGACCCACCAAGGAAAAATTGATCTTTTGATGATTTTGACTGGACCAGCCTGTTGAGGAAGTATTTTCAACCAATCAAAATCAGTTTTGTTGGGTGAAAATTATGTAATCAACTTTTCAATAGATTACACAACTTGGACTTCAGCCACAGCTATGTGAGATGTGAATCTCTCCTCTCGGAAAGGGGAGGCGCCCTTCTTACTGCTAAGAGAAACAATAGTAAATCACAAAAGTAATTACACAATGTACACGAAATTCACGGAGTGGGGGGGGTGTGTTACATTCATCCTTCTCTCTTTTTTCAGAGAAGATGTTTACAATGCTTCATGTGTTGGAAGTTCCGAATTCTTGATAACTTGAAACGAACAACTAGCAGTAATGCCAATATCTCTATCTCGTCAAAGCGAAGCGTAGAGATACCAGAAGTAATTAACAACAAACAAATAAATTAAAAAGGGAAAGCTCACGAAGGCACAAAGTCGTTCAGTAGCTTTATCAATGTTGGATTTGCATAAACGTACCGTTTGCTACGTTAGAAGCACAAAGTCTTCTTAGACGCAACAATTCTTCAAACAGCATGAACGATTACAAGCACAAAGTCTTGTAGATCATCCAACAAAAGTATCAATGAGCACGAACGATTACAAGCACAAAGTCTTGTAGATCCTTCGATAAAGTATCCAAGAGTATGAATAATTATAAGCACAAAGTCTTATAGATTATCCAACAAGAACATGCAAGAGTATAAATGATTATAAGCGCAAAGTCTTATAGATCACTCAACCAATGATAAACAAAATAACAATGCAATCTAAATAATAGATGTAACACAAAGTTTACATCAACCACTTAGAATCTTTCAGATTCCTCGAACTAATCGCTACCAAATCAAATCAACTTACAAAAGTATTGAATCAATGCAAAGTCACGGTAAGCAATCCTTTTCTTTTATTGATTGAATCCTCATTCACAAAGTATGAGCCATGAAGTTCCTGGGATTTGCTTACAAAGGGGCAGCGCCGGATTTGCAAAGGCTAAAGATAAATTACAATGAAATCCCTCACATTATATAGAAGAGGGATGAGGCAAAGAAGGGAAAGAGATTGAAAATCAGGGGAGGTTAGGTGGCGATTTTTGGGAAATCTCACCTAGCACGATGACCAAAGAATCAAAGTGTAATTTGTTTTGAAAATATTACATCTTTGGACTTGGTGTAATTACTATTTACAAAATGACATTGAAAATGTTGAGAAATATTTAGAAGATGCATAAAGGGATGCACGAATGTCTAACGGAATGAGGGGGCAGCTTCCGTCTCTTTGCATTGGTGAGTCTTCAAATTTCCTCCTAGTCTCCTGCTGAACTTCTCATCTGGACCAACGGTGTAATCCACAATGGTGTGAATTCTCGTGATCGATCTCATGGCAGATGAGTGAACCTTTTTGCACCTGTCAAGATGCGTCTTCAGGTTGTCCAATGTGAGCCTTTTATCACAAATGATGTTCAGCGAAGCTTCTGAGAAGTCTGAACTGTCAATCAAATTCATGATGGCTTCCTTGAAGTTCAGGGATATTTCTGTGGCCGGTAGGAAGATACGATTGTCCTCAAGAAGTTGACCAGGCAACTCTCTAATACTTTTGTCAAGAATGTTGCGGTGCCCGTCGACATCTTCCTGTACTTGGTGAAGATCTTCAATGAGAGATTGAACCACTTGAATCCTGTGTTTTAGTGATTCTTTTACCTCTACAAACTTTTCTGTGTTGGGAATTACCCCAACCTCCACCAATTTGCTGAGCTTTACCTGTTTCATTTCCGACCATGACAACAGGCATTTTTCCATGTCTCTGCGCTCCTGGGAAAGTACGCTCTTTTCTTTATCCAGCTCTGTGGTGAGCTTGGCTAACATGGTGGTTTTCTTATCCGCAGCCAAAATTATCTGAGATCCGTGTTCGATGATCTTTTCAACAAAATCATATAACACTCTGCCTTTGGAGGCGAATTTCTCAGCTTTCTTGACAGCTGGGTCTTCAATACTTACCACTGTCAGCGGTTGTGCATTACTTGGAGAACCGGCAAGCCTCTTTACAACAGTGGCATAATGCTCTGCCCTACGTTTGTACATGTTCTGAAGTTAGCTCCAACTTTGCGTAAATAGCTGCCTTAAGATATCCAAAGTGACTTGCGCATCGGCTTTTGCACTTTCGTTGGTAACCTTGCCAAGCTGGACCTTTGTTATTGTGTAGTCCTCCATATTGACATCACCTTCTTGATTCGGTGGTATGCCAATTTCAGCATACTTATGGCCAGACTTATCAACATTCAGCCTCGAGTATACTTTTGCCTTCTTCTTTCCTTTGGCCTTTGGAAGAACTATCTCTTCAAGGTCGAGCTCCTCTGGAGAGATCATTTGCTTTTTACGCTTCGACACTTGAGATATTAGCCAAGGAGGAAGAAAAGAAGTGTGAACTTCTGGATTTACTGTCAAGTCAGTCGCCATTGCCACCTCTAAAGTTATTGTCACATCTGAACTCACCATTGGTATCGTGACAATTGGAGAAGTGTTTGTCATCATCGCTCCTGTAGTTGACACATTGAGTTGATCACGCATTGACTCATTCATGAAACGATTGAATTCGTTCTCAGAAGTGATATCATACGTTGGCGAAGACAAGCTAGGAATGGGCGATGGTGGGCTTGACAGTATATCAACCGTATGAATGCTTGTGACTGATGGAGTATCAAGCTGGGTTGATGCTGCAGGGATAGGGGATATCTCGGCTGCAGGAATGCTCGTGGTAGGAATAGGTGACGAGGGAGCAGGAGGTGGAGAGTTCTTGAATGCAGATGAGGCGTTTGAAGTCCGCGGTGATGATATTGATGTTACGTGGATTTCCTCAACTACATTCGAAGGAGAATGGTTATTTCTTCATCATGCTTTCGGGTTCATTGATCACCCTCTTGTCTCTCGATTAAACCACCTTCAAGTCACCTTCCAGTCCTTCTTCAGAATCTTCATCAGACTCTTGTCCGCTTTCAGAAACCTCTTCGGCATCGGAGTCTGCTTCTGCTGAATCTTCATCTTCAGCGGATTGGTCGCTTGAAGTATCTTCTTCATCGGAATCTATCTCCTCTGAGATGGGCTTTTACCCTTAGAGCGAGATGGATGAGATTCCGTCTTCTCTGTCTCTTGGACAGCCTGGGTATCCTTCTTACCAACAGTGAACTTGATCCTAGGGCCTCTCCGTGAAGAAGTGGGAACGGCCGCTGATTTGTTTTTGTCGCGGAGTTCTTGCTGTTGGCGTGCTTCTGCCTCAGACTCTTCTCCTTCCGAGTCTGTCCTGAAAATTTTCATTGTATGACCATGTTTGTATAACCATTCTTCTGTGTTGGCTAGAATTGGTCTCAGCCTTTCTCTCATGCTGGTGACCTCTTTTCTAGACCACTGTATTGCAGGCAACGGCCTCTTAGCAACGCCTTGCTCATCATAGACAGCGTTCATGATATCACCTGGATCCTCAAAATCCTGGTAGATTCAGCGATACCCAGATCTACGATTTGTTTGGTATCAATCTGCAATAGTCCATTTCGCGAATGGCTTCTTCATCTACGCAATCCGCCCGGGATGTCTTTCAAAGCGGTACGTGTTGGTGACCTTTTGCAACTTCTTTTCGACATCTCGGTAGTCAAATCAAACCTATACGTAGGTTTGATGGTCATGATCTATCGGCATGAAGCCGGAACAGCACATGCGGTTTGGATAGTATATGCGCCCGATCGTCGATTAGAACTTGAATCCGTTTGTGGTTGCTTCTTCGTTCTTTACGCCCGACATCGGTATGCGCATGTTTCCATGAGAACCCACTTATCCGAAGGATAGCAGTAGTAACATGGAACAACCCGATTGTAACAACCTACTCTCAAGTAAGTAAGCGTTGGGGAATTGAAGAAAATACGTCAACTTTACTTACCACCTTATAAACCTCATCCCGGACACTCTTCTTCTTTCGAGCTGGATCAAAGTTGAAGAGTAAAGGCATAAAGAAAGCATCATTGACGCGTCACGAAATGATGAAAGCTCTCCTTTAGCTCAAATTGATAGAAATATCTGTACACAGGCACCATCATTCGATTCCCCTTTGTGGATAGACCTGGGAATTGTCTCATCACAGCTGCTGCGTACACCAGGTAAGAAGTCATGTAGAACTTCAATGTAGAAGGAGCATTAATCAACTGCTCGTGCATCTCATCACTGATTTGTTTACCCCAGTCAATATGCACCTTTTGCCTCCTTATGATCCTGATGTACTCATACATCCAATCGTGAAAGGTGGATGATTCCGGCAAACCCTTCACTCTGCTCAGAAACGTGATCATATCCTTGACATCATCTTTGAAGTCACTTCGCAGGAGTCCTTTCGGCCATCTAGAAACAGACGATCTAGGCTTTTTGAGCCATTGAGTATTTATCAACTGTTTGGCTTTATTGGGATCAGCATCGAAAATCTCCTGTGCTTTTGATATAGAAATGTCAATATATTTGTCCATGTGAGGAACCTTGAAGACAATGTCAAAGAAATCGGGGTCGAGTCTCAGAATCTCGTGCCCAGAAGAGTCGATCACACTTCTGCTTTCTCGGATGTAATGAGATGCAACTTGAAGAACAAACTCAGTATTGTGCGCAGCTATGGGGAACATCGCCACCAAGTGGAGATTGTTGTGTACGATTGCGCTCATTGAATCGGGGAGAGGCTTCGTCTCTGTCAACTTTGCAAAGTCAACCAAGTCTTGATGGCCAACTTCTGTATCCTTTATTTCTTCAACTTTCGAAAGCACCATAGTTGGCGGATAGACGCCTTGATATTTGTACTTCATCTTGCTTCTTGCTTTCGAAGAAGAAGGAGGCTTCGTAGCAGTCATCAAAAGAAACTGGAACACTGAGCACTCTTGACTTGACGATCTCTGAGAGTAGACTGCAACCGGTCTAGCCAGAACAAACACCAATTGTTAGGGAACATAGGAAAGCGTGAAATGAGTACGAGGGTGGAAAAGCATGGAGCGGATGACGAGGCACGCAAAACGATGCATGAATGCGGAAAAACGAGGCTCTGGAGTGCACTGGTCAAAAATGAAGTTCGTTTGGAAAGATCTAGGAAAAGACTGAAAAAAGTGTAAGGGCGCTAAAATTCAGCGCCCTTACATTCTGAGAAAATTGCTTTTGGTGTAAGGGCGCTAAATTTTAGCGCCCTTACACTTTCCAGTGTTAGGCAATTTTTGTCAACTTTGAAATGTTATAGCGCTGAAAATTAGCGCTTTTGCAATTTTGGCAATTTTTTGAAGATGTAAATGCAGTGAGGAATGGCGAAGGCGCTTGAGCTTCAGCAAAGGCAATGTTTGGTTAACTTTGAAAGGTCATCGAAACCATCTCCATTCTATTACATTTTCATTCAAAGGTCAAAGGAATTCTTTTTCACAATGGCGAATCTTTCCAAATGTTCATCAAAACGAATGAAGAACTTTTAACAAAGATACCTCAACACAAGCATGGCGGGTAGATAGAAGTTCTCAAGTGATAATGCGCACAGAGGAGAAAGGTAGAGAAGAAAGACGTATGAAAGACAAGAGAAGAAACGCGTATGTGAAAGAGGGATGAATGTTGAAAAGAAAAGCACGAATGGAGAACACTACGTGCTGAGAATAACGTTGGAGAGATACGAGTTTGTGATGAGAAATGAACAAAACATGGAACACAGAAATGGCGTCATCTTTGAGGGAAGAAAGAAACGCGTAGAGAGAAAAGGGAAAAACAAAAAGAAGAATGCGTAGGGTTAGCAAAGACCTGCCATTATTCTTGCAATGAAAGCAAACAATGAAAGGCAAACGCGAAGATGAAAACGCGAAGGAAGAGAAAGACGTATGAAATGAAGGAGGATCCCATTGTGTAAAGAGAAGAAAAACACGAATGGAGGAGGATGCGAATGGAAAGAACAAAAATGAATGAAAAGAAAAACGTGAATGTAAGAAACCAAAACGCGTATGATAACCATGGACATATACAAATGAAAATACAAAACCAAATGAAAGTCTTACCAGGGCAAAACACAAATATTGCTGAAGAGATGAATGGCGGAAATCTTCCAAACGCAAATTTGCAGATGAGAGGCAATTCGCCCAGAGAGGAGAGACAAAAGAAATAAAATATAAACAACAAAAGGGGCGAATTCATTCACTTAATTACAAATGAAAATTAAAAACCTAACTCAAGTCGTGCAATAAATTTAGGCACGAAAAGTGGCACGATTGACGAAAAATGCGAAAACATGAAGAAATGTGCCAGAAGCTCAAAAAATGTTTAAGTGTCGAGGAAAAATGTAATGGCGCTAAATTTTAGCGCCCTTGCATTTTTTGGAATTTCACTGCATGCAGGGGCGCTAAATTTTAGCGCCCTTACATTTCCAGACTTAGTCAAATTTTTGGAATTTCCCTGCATGAGCGCACTTTTTCAGTGCTACTGCATCTTTCGCAATTTGCAAAGTACGAACAGTGAAACGTCGCGAAAGATCTCGTTTCGAAGGTCTTTGCGAGGAAAACAAGGGGGAATGCTCGAATTGACTATTCGAGACTTGGGAACGCATTTCGAGGTGGCTTGAAAATCACTCCGTTATGCGTACTTGAACTTCACGAATCCTAGGAAACGGACAAGTTTCGTAGGGGGGTTATCCGTGGAACGAGGGCTGCTAGATTCCGTGATAACACTGTTGTGGGAGGATTCAAGGGCCTTGAAATCTTTGTAGGAGTGGGAGCTACGACAGGAAGTCTTTTGGAAACAAAAAGCTCGTGTTGAGTGGCTTCAAGAAGGAGATAGAAATTCTTCTTTCTTCTTCAATTTTGTGAAGGCTAGGTGTCATGGTATTTATATTCCTATTTTGGTCAATGATAGGGGAGATACTCTTTCTTCATTTCATGATATTTCAAATGAAGTTGTGTAGCATTTTACTTCCTTATTCAGGGAGGATTCGCAAGGTAGCTCTGTAGAAGAAGCTCAAGTCCTTTCTTGTATCCCTTCCTTGGTTTCTAGGGAAATTATGGACCATCTTATGGGAGATATTTGCCTAGAGGAGCTAGAGGGGACTATGTTTTAGGTGAAGAAGGGGAAAGCCCCAAGCCCTAATGGTTTCCCGATTGATTTCTTTCAAGATTTTTGGGATATTATCAAGCTGGACTTATTGGCGGTGGTCCAAGAATCTCAAAGGAATAAATAGATGTTAAAGGCTCTAAATTCTACTTTACTAGATCTCATTCCCAAATGTGAGGGGGTGGATAGGTTAAGCCGCTTTCATCCCATATCTCTTTGTAATGTTGTTTATAAGATTATCTCCAAGCTAATTGCTAACAGGCTAAAAAAGTGGCTTAAGGTGCTCATTTATGAGGAGCGGAGTGGTTTTATGGAGGGTAGGAAGATTCTGGATGGAGTTGTTATTGCAGTGGAGACCATTCATTCTATGGCCAATTCCAAAGAAAAGGCTATGTTTATCAAGCTTGATATGGCTAAGGCGTATGATAGAGTCCAGTGGTCCTTCCTCCAGTAGGTTTTGGTTGCTTTTGGTTTTGGAGAAGAATGGATTCAATGGGTCATGAGCTACATTACTTTGGTATCATTCTCCATTTTAATTAATGGGGAGCACTCTGAGCTTTTCGGTGCTTCTCGTGGAATGAGGTAAGGCGGCCCTATCTCTCCTTACTTGTTTCTTCTGCTTGTTGAAGGTTTGGCATGCTTATTGCGAAGACATGTGGAGTTGGGATTCATTCAGGGGTGGTGGTGGGGAGGATATTTACCCCCACAGTCTCATTTGTAGTTTGTGGATGACATAGCTTTGATGGGTATGGCCACTATTCGAGAAGCTGTGAATTTGTATAAGGTTCTAGATATTTATCTTGTGGCTTCGGGACAATTAATTAATGAAGACAATTCTTCCATCTTTTTCAACACTTCAGATTCCATTCAGAGGAGAATTGCTCATATTCTTTGGTTTCAAATTGGGACTCTTCTTTTGTCTTACCTTGGGACTCCTATCTCAGTGAGCAGGTTACCGAGGAATTTGTGGCAACCTATTATGGATATATTTTGTGCAAAATTTACTCATTGGACCAATTGTTGGATGTCCTTTGTGGGTCGCGTTCAGTTGCTTAAATCTGTGGTTTAAGCTCTCCCCATCTATCGATGTATGATTCAAGTGGCCTCGATGGGTTTTGTTAGGGAGTTGAACTCGTTAGCAAGATAGTTCTTATGGGATGGAAATTTGTTGTCTTCTAAATGGAGCCTTGTTAAATGGGATATTATGTGTTGCCCAAAGCAGTATGGTGGTTTGGGGTTAATATAGTCATCATTGGTTGGTATTGATTTGAAAAATAAATTATATTGGAAATGGTGTATTGAGCAAGATTGGATTTGGAACAGGATTATGTCCCATAAGTACTTCCAAGGTATCCCTCAAAAAGATATCCCTCACTATCCACTAGAAGGAAAGGGCTCAACAATTTGGACTACACTCAAGAAAGGAGTTGCACTTGTCAAGGATGGCTTATTTTGGATATGTAAACATGGGACAGAGGCTCAGTTTTGGTATGATTATTGGGATGGCTACTCCCCCATTGTTTCTTAGTTTCCTAATTTTTTGAACTTGTGTCAAAGATTCTATGATGCTGGCTGGTTGAGGGTGAGTGACTTT
>VDFB02087111.1:0-11140 GCA_007258455.2 Sequoia sempervirens | reverse complement strand
TGTAATTATCTCCATGAAAAAGAAATCTAAATGTGATGCCAGATTCAAAGAGTCAATTTAAAGGTATCTTAACATGATTACAAATACTTATTATAAATTAGATTTTACTTAAAGATTAATTTTAAATAATTAAGTTTAAAGTTAATTTTAAATCAAAGGTTAATTAAAGTCAAATGTTAATTTAAAATTTAAAGTTTATAGTCAAATAAATTAGATTTTACTCATTACAAATAGCCATTAAATGTTAATTTCAAAGACATTTAGACAATTAAATAGATTTTTCCAAATAAAAAAAAATTAAAATTTGTAAAATTTAATCACCATCCCTACATTCCAAATAAAGAAAATTTAAAATTTGTAAAATTTAATCACCATCATTTGTAAGGATAAATTACATGCATTAAGAATTTTCAAAGCTTTTCATTATTATCTTTGAGTAATTTTTAATTGATAAGGATGCGAATTAATGAAACTAAAGTTGTCCACTTAGTTACAAGCATCTTCATAATGTCATATTATGCAATATAGTTAAAAATAATATTAAAAAAGGGGAGTGGATATGGATGTCATTAATCACAATAATGAGACAAAGAGTAAGTTTGACATTTGTAGGATCCATTATCAAAACATGCAAATGGCACCCACTTCAATGAACATTTTGTAACTAATTTCAAGGGTTTAGAAAGAAATTTACAAACTTTTTTCCACTCCTTGTGTTTTCCATTTATTAACACAATGATAAAACAAAAGTTGTGTCAAGTTGCTGAGATGAGAATCTAGTAGAGCTTCATTGCTGAGAACAAGAGAGAAAATATGTAGAAGAGAGAATAAAGCAAGAGAGAAAGATTGAATATGAGAGAGAGAGAGAGAATGAATGAGAGAAAGAGTAAAAAAGAAGTTTTGTGAGGTTGCATAGGTGGGAAGAGTCATTACACTCGTAATTCTACCACAATCACACACGTCATAGGAAAAGGACATGAGATTCATTTTTCTCTCAAAATTTTATAGAAATGAGGTGAACTTACAGCTAACACTTCATTTTTGTCTCATATGAAGTTCAAATCATGAATTTTTATTGATAGGTTTTTCGAAATTGATACGATGAGGTACCATAAATGTAGCGGGCTAAATGTGTAAGTGTGAAATTGTCACGAGGTATGATTTTATTACACTACAAAGTGGTTTGGAAAATTTTTGGTTCCCCATATTTGTGCACATGCCCCTTTAAGGATCATATACATCATCATAATTAAAGTACTCTTCAATTTATTGATTTAATTAACCATCTCTTCTAAATTCAAATTTTTAAGAAAGTAACATCTAACCTTGTTCCTCTTAAGATCCTAACAAGGGATCTCAAGAACACACCCTCACATTATTTAAAGGTTTTCTTATTCATCCTTGCTTGTTCTCCTCTCTCTTCTTCTTCCACCTCATTATTTTCTTCATGGTTAGGGCCTCCTTAATGGTCTACCCCAATTGCAGTGATTTTGACTTAATGATATTGAAATAGGTCTTCCACCCTTATTGCAAAAGTAGCTACTCTAATTTTCCTTCTAGGAGGCATGATGAGACAAACAAACATTTCCACCCCAAAAATAAAAACTCTACACTAGGTATATAGACAAGATCATCACATACACACTTATGTATAAAGATTAAATCTGCACTAATACCATTTGCTGCAACCAAGGATAGGGAGCCAAATGAGGGGTAAACTTATCCTTGCACCAACATCAAATGACCCAAAAAATTCAGAAGTATTTTAATCTAAATGATATCAACATGAAATACATATTCAAATATAATTTTAAAAGCATACATACATATAAAGTGATTGAAACAACACAATGATATAGGAACAAAGACATTGTTGATATTATTATTCATATCATATGGAAGATTACAATGATTCTAGGTAATTTTTTATAGAGATTTCCTATGTAAAACCTAACATTTCAACCTATAAAATTTTACAAGCTTTAAGAAACTACAAAATATTGCAAATAATATCCAACACTTTAACATGGACTAACTTTGAGCTCCCAACAACTTCCAACAAATGAAGAACTCCTCTTGTCTTAAACTTCCAAAATAATTTTTTAGAAGGTTTTAAAAAAAAGGCCTCTCCATCTCAGTCAAATGTAATTATCTCCATGAAAAAGAAATCTAAATGTGATGCCTAATTCAAAGAGTCAAGTTAAAGGGATCTTAACATGATTACAAATACTTATTATAAATTAGATTTTACTTAAAGATTAATTATAAATAATTAATTTTAAAGTTAATTTCAAATCAAAGGTTAATTCAAGTCAAAGGTTAATTTAAAATTAAAAGTTAATAGTCAAATACATTAGATTTTTCTCATTACAAATAGCCAATTAAATGCTAATTTCAAAGATATTTAGACAATTAAATAGATTTTTCCAAATAAAAAAATTTAAAATTAGTAAAATTTAATCACCATCCTTACATTCAAAATAAAGAAAATTTACCCTTTGTAAAATTTAATCACCATCATTTGTAAGGATAAATTACATGCATTCAAGAATTGTCAAAGCTTTTCATTATTATCTTTGAGTAATTGTTGATTGATAAGGATACGAATTAATGAAACTAAAGTTGTCCACTTAGTTACAAGCATCTTCATAATGTCATATTATGCTCTATAGTTAAAAAGAATAGTTAAAAAGGGGAGTGGATATGGATATCATTAATCACAACAATGAGACAAAGAGTAAGTTTGACATTTTTAGGATCCATTATCAAAAGATACAAATGGCACCCACTTCAATGAACATTTTCTAACTAATTTCTAGGGTTTAGAAAGAAATGTACTAACTTTTTGCCACTCCTTGTGCTTTCCACTTATTAACACAATGATAAAATAAAAGTTGTGTCAAGTTGTTGAGATGAGAATCTAGTAGAAATTTGTTGTGGAGAGCAAGAGAGAAAATATGTAGAAGAGAGAATAGAGGAAGAGAGAAAGATTGAATGAGAGAGAGCGAATGAATGAGAGAAAGGGTAAAATGAGAAGTTTTTTGAGGTTGCATAGGTGGAAAGAAACACTACGCTCGTGTTTCTGCCACAATGACAAGTGTCATAGGCAAAAGACATGAGATTCATTGTTGTCTCAAAATTTTAAAGAAATGATGTGAACTTACTGCTAACGCTTCATTGTTATCTCATATGAATTTAGAATCATGAAATTTTGATTGATAGGTTTTTGAAATTAATACGATGAGGTACAATAAATGTAGCGGGCTAAATGTGTAAGTGTGAAATTGTCAAGAGGTACAATTTTATTACACTATAAAGTAGTTTGGGAAAAAATTTGGTTCCGCATATTTGTGCACATGCCCCTTTATGGATCATATACATCATCATACTTAAAGTACTCTTCAATTCACTAATTTAATTGACCATCTCTTCTAAATTGAAATTTTTAAGAAAGTAGCATGTAACCTTGTTCCTCTTAAGATCCTAACAAGGGATCTCAAGAACACACCCTCGCCTTCTTTAAAGGTTTTTTTATTCATCCTTGCTTGTTCTCCTCTCTTTTCTTCTTCCACCTCATTATTTTCTTCATGGTTAGGACCTTCTTAATGGTCTACCCCAATTGCAGTTATTTTAACTTAATGATATTGAAATAGGTCTTCAACCCTTATTGCAAAAGTAGCTACTCTAATTTTCCTTCTAGAGGCATGATGACAAAACAAACATTTTAACTTCAAAAATAAAACCTACACTAGAATATAGAGACAAGACCATCACATACACACTTATGTATAAAGAATAAACATACATTTACCATTTGATGCAACCAAGGATAGGAGCCAAATGAGGTAAACTTATCCAGTAACCAACATCAAAATGACCCAAAAATTTAGGAACTATTTTAATCTAAATGATACTCAACATGAGCCAAATATTCAAATATAATTTTAAAATGATGCATACATATAAAGTGATTTAAAACAACACAACGATATATAGAACAAAGACACTATTTATTTCCATTATTCATATCATATGGAAGATTACAATGACTGGGCTAATTTTTATAAAGATTTCTATGTAAAACCTAACATTTCAACCTATAAAATTTTACAAGCTTTAAGAAACTACAAATATTGGAAAATAATATCCAGCACTTTTAACATGGACTAAATCTCATTCTCAACAACTTCCAACAAATGAAGAACTCTCTTTATTCGCAAACTTCAAAATAATCTTTTAGAAGTTTTTTAAAAAGTCCTTCCATCTTAGTCAAATGTAATTATCTCCATGAAATAAATCTAAATGATGCCTGATTCAAAGAGTCAAGTTAAAGGGATCTTTAACATGATTAACTAAAATACTTATTATAAATTAGATTTACTTTAAAGAATAATTTTAAATAATTAAGTTTAAAGTTAATTTCAAATCAAAGGTTAATTCAAGTCAAAGGTTAATTTAAAATTAAAAGTTAATATTCAAATAAATTAGATTTTACTCATTACAAATAGCCAATTAAAGTTAATTTCAAAGACATTTAGACAGTTAAATAGGATTTTTCCACATAAAATAAAAATAAAATTAGTAAAATTTAATCACCATCCTTACATTCCAAATAAAGAAAATTTAGCATTTGTAAAATTTAATCACCATCATTTGTAAGGATAAATTACATGCATTCAAGAAATTTTGTCAAAGCTTCTCATTATTATCTTTGAGTAATTGTTGATTGATAAGGATACAAATTAATGAAACTACAGTTGTCCACTTAGTTACAAGCATCTTCATAATGTCATATTATGCTCTATAGTTAAAAAGAATATTAAAAAAGGGGAGTAGATATGGATATCATTAATCACAACAATGAGACAAAGAGTAAGTTTGACATTTGTAGGATCCATTATCAAAAGATGCAAATGGCACTTACTTCAATGCACATTTTGTAACTAATTTCTAGGGTTTAGAAAGAAATTTATATACTTTTTGCCACTCCTTGTGTTTTCCGCTTATTAACACAATGATAAAAAAAAAGTTGTGTCAAGTTGTTGAGATGAGAATCTAGTAGAGCTTCGTTGCAGAGACCAAGAGAAAAAATATGTAGAAGAGAGAATAGAGAAAGAGAGAAAGATTGAATATGAGAGAGAGAGAGAGAGAATGAATGAGAGAAAGAGTAAAAAGAGAAGTTTTGTGAGGTTGCATAGGTGGGAAGAGTCTTTACACTCGTAATTCTTCAACAATGACACACATCATAGGAAAAGGACATGAGATGCGTTGTTATCTCAAAATTTTACAAAAATGAGGTGAACTTACTGCTAACGCTTCATTGTTTTCTCATATGAAGTTAGAATCATGAAATTTTGATTGATAGGTTTTTTGAAATTAATACTATAAGGTACCATAAATGTAGCGGGCTAAATGTGTAAGTGTGAAATTGTCACGAGGTACAATTTTATTACACTACAAAGTGGTTTTGGAAAAAAATTGGTTCCCCATATTTGTGCACATGCCCCTTTATGGATCATATACATCATCATATTTAAAGTACACTTCAATTCACTGATTTAATTGACCATCTCTTCTAAATTCATTTTTTTAAGAAAGTAACATGTAACCTTGTTCCTCTTAAGATCCTAACAAGGGATCTCAAGAACACACCCTTGCCTTCTTTAAAGGATTTTTTATTTATCCTTGCTTGTTCTCCTCTCTCTTCTTCTTCCAACTCATTATTTTCTTCATGGTTAGGGCCTCCTTAATGGTCTACCCCAATTGCAGTGATTTTGACTTAATGATATTGAAATAGGTCTTCCACCCTTATTGCAAAAGTAGCTACTCTAATTTTCCTTCTAGGAGGCATGATGAGACAAACAAACATTTCCACCCCAAAAATAAAAACTCTACACTAGGTATATAGACAAGATCATCACATACACACTTATGTATAAAGATTAAATCTGCACTAATACCATTTGCTGCAACCAAGGATAGGGAGCCAAATGAGGGGTAAACTTATCCTTGCACCAACATCAAATGACCCAAAAAATTCAGAAGTATTTTAATCTAAATGATATCAACATGAAATACATATTCAAATATAATTTTAAAAGCATACATACATATAAAGTGATTGAAACAACACAATGATATAGGAACAAAGACATTGTTGATATTATTATTCATATCATATGGAAGATTACAATGATTCTAGGTAATTTTTTATAGAGATTTCCTATGTAAAACCTAACATTTCAACCTATAAAATTTTACAAGCTTTAAGAAACTACAAAATATTGCAAATAATATCCAACACTTTAACATGGACTAACTTTGAGCTCCCAACAACTTCCGTGTATGCAGGATCATGATGGACCAAAAAGTGGCAATAAGATGGGTATGTGGTTGACGACTTTTTTCTTACCCAAAATTGATGAAACGAAAAGAGTTTTTAAAGGAGATTCTCAACTTTTCAACAATATAAATTATTCTTTACTTTGAATTGAATAAGTAATTATTACTCATTTTCGCTCCGAATACGACTCAAAGTCCTAAATTGATAGGATGATTGAAAACACCATAGCTTTCAAACAAGACTAAATTTTTGAATAAAAACATGCTATCTTATGCTTCATGACACTATAGGATTTAAAAAATAAAACAATAATTTTATGAAGTTTTGACCAACTTAAGGTGGTCGACATACAAGTTTTTATAGTTTTTAAAAGTTGTAATAAAAATCATAATTAATTATTACTTGGAAAAAAAATTACAAAAAATATGCATCACATTGGGACATGAGTCCTCATCATATGTGTAAAATATTGAAAAATTATTATCATTTTATTGTGGTTAGGGTATTTGATGTATACCTACTTATTTTTCCTTAAATTTAAGTAATAATGCATTGAAATTTCAAATTTCACCAAATATATATATATATATATATATATATAAACAAACCTAGTAGTTTAGAAACCACATTCAATTTGCTACAAATTCAATTTACATATTTTGAACATTATAGATAACTTATTCAAATTTTTGAGACTGGGTTGCCTAACTCCAATTTTGAATTTTTGGCTACCTAAGGGCTTGTTTTTCATGATGACTATGCACATACCCTTCCAACAATGAAGAACCTTCTTGTCTTAAACTTACAAAATAATTTTTTAGAAGTTTTTTAAAACAAGCCTCTCCTTCTTAGTCAATGTAATTATCTCCCAAGGAAAAGAGAAATCTAAATGTGATGCCTTATTCAAAAGTTGCCAAAGGATCTTTTAAAACATTACGATTAATATAAATACTTATTATAAATTAGATTTACTTAAAGAATAATTTTTAAATAATTGTTTAAAGTTAATTTTAAATCAAAGGTTAATTAAGTCAAAGGTTAATTTAAAATTAAAAGTTAATAGTCAAATAAATTAGATTTTACTCATTATAAATAACCAATTAAATGTTAATTTCAAAGACACTTAGACAATTAAATGGATTTTTCCATATAAATAATTTAAAATTTGTAAAATTTAATCACCATCATTTGTAAGGATAAATTACATGCATTAAGAATTTTCAAAGCTTTTCATTATTATCTTTGAGTAATTTTTAATTGATAAGGATGCGAATTAATGAAACTAAAGTTGTCCACTTAGTTACAAGCATCTTCATAATGTCATATTATGCAATATAGTTAAAAATAATATTAAAAAAGGGGAGTGGATATGGATGTCATTAATCACAATAATGAGACAAAGAGTAAGTTTGACATTTGTAGGATCCATTATCAAAACATGCAAATGGCACCCACTTCAATGAACATTTTGTAACTAATTTCAAGGGTTTAGAAAGAAATTTACAAACTTTTTTCCACTCCTTGTGTTTTCCATTTATTAACACAATGATAAAACAAAAGTTGTGTCAAGTTGCTGAGATGAGAATCTAGTAGAGCTTCATTGCTGAGAACAAGAGAGAAAATATGTAGAAGAGAGAATAAAGCAAGAGAGAAAGATTGAATATGAGAGAGAGAGAGAGAATGAATGAGAGAAAGAGTAAAAAAGAAGTTTTGTGAGGTTGCATAGGTGGGAAGAGTCATTACACTCGTAATTCTACCACAATCACACACGTCATAGGAAAAGGACATGAGATTCATTTTTCTCTCAAAATTTTATAGAAATGAGGTGAACTTACAGCTAACACTTCATTTTTGTCTCATATGAAGTTCAAATCATGAATTTTTATTGATAGGTTTTTCGAAATTGATACGATGAGGTACCATAAATGTAGCGGGCTAAATGTGTAAGTGTGAAATTGTCACGAGGTATGATTTTATTACACTACAAAGTGGTTTGGAAAATTTTTGGTTCCCCATATTTGTGCACATGCCCCTTTAAGGATCATATACATCATCATAATTAAAGTACTCTTCAATTTATTGATTTAATTAACCATCTCTTCTAAATTCAAATTTTTAAGAAAGTAACATCTAACCTTGTTCCTCTTAAGATCCTAACAAGGGATCTCAAGAACACACCCTCACATTATTTAAAGGTTTTCTTATTCATCCTTGCTTGTTCTCCTCTCTCTTCTTCTTCCACCTCATTATTTTCTTCATGGTTAGGGCCTCCTTAATGGTCTACCCCAATTGCAGTGATTTTGACTTAATGATATTGAAATAGGTCTTCCACCCTTATTGCAAAAGTAGCTACTCTAATTTTCCTTCTAGGAGGCATGATGAGACAAACAAACATTTCCACCCCAAAAATAAAAACTCTACACTAGGTATATAGACAAGATCATCACATACACACTTATGTATAAAGATTAAATCTGCACTAATACCATTTGCTGCAACCAAGGATAGGGAGCCAAATGAGGGGTAAACTTATCCTTGCACCAACATCAAATGACCCAAAAAATTCAGAAGTATTTTAATCTAAATGATATCAACATGAAATACATATTCAAATATAATTTTAAAAGCATACATACATATAAAGTGATTGAAACAACACAATGATATAGGAACAAAGACATTGTTGATATTATTATTCATATCATATGGAAGATTACAATGATTCTAGGTAATTTTTTATAGAGATTTCCTATGTAAAACCTAACATTTCAACCTATAAAATTTTACAAGCTTTAAGAAACTACAAAATATTGCAAATAATATCCAACACTTTAACATGGACTAACTTTGAGCTCCCAACAACTTCCAACAAATGAAGAACTCCTCTTGTCTTAAACTTCCAAAATAATTTTTTAGAAGGTTTTAAAAAAAAGGCCTCTCCATCTCAGTCAAATGTAATTATCTCCATGAAAAAGAAATCTAAATGTGATGCCTAATTCAAAGAGTCAAGTTAAAGGGATCTTAACATGATTACAAATACTTATTATAAATTAGATTTTACTTAAAGATTAATTATAAATAATTAATTTTAAAGTTAATTTCAAATCAAAGGTTAATTCAAGTCAAAGGTTAATTTAAAATTAAAAGTTAATAGTCAAATACATTAGATTTTTCTCATTACAAATAGCCAATTAAATGCTAATTTCAAAGATATTTAGACAATTAAATAGATTTTTCCAAATAAAAAAATTTAAAATTAGTAAAATTTAATCACCATCCTTACATTCAAAATAAAGAAAATTTACCCTTTGTAAAATTTAATCACCATCATTTGTAAGGATAAATTACATGCATTCAAGAATTGTCAAAGCTTTTCATTATTATCTTTGAGTAATTGTTGATTGATAAGGATACGAATTAATGAAACTAAAGTTGTCCACTTAGTTACAAGCATCTTCATAATGTCATATTATGCTCTATAGTTAAAAAGAATAGTTAAAAAGGGGAGTGGATATGGATATCATTAATCACAACAATGAGACAAAGAGTAAGTTTGACATTTTTAGGATCCATTATCAAAAGATACAAATGGCACCCACTTCAATGAACATTTTCTAACTAATTTCTAGGGTTTAGAAAGAAATGTACTAACTTTTTGCCACTCCTTGTGCTTTCCACTTATTAACACAATGATAAAATAAAAGTTGTGTCAAGTTGTTGAGATGAGAATCTAGTAGAAATTTGTTGTGGAGAGCAAGAGAGAAAATATGTAGAAGAGAGAATAGAGGAAGAGAGAAAGATTGAATGAGAGAGAGCGAATGAATGAGAGAAAGGGTAAAATGAGAAGTTTTTTGAGGTTGCATAGGTGGAAAGAAACACTACGCTCGTGTTTCTGCCACAATGACAAGTGTCATAGGCAAAAGACATGAGATTCATTGTTGTCTCAAAATTTTAAAGAAATGATGTGAACTTACTGCTAACGCTTCATTGTTATCTCATATGAATTTAGAATCATGAAATTTTGATTGATAGGTTTTTGAAATTAATACGATGAGGTACAATAAATGTAGCGGGCTAAATGTGTAAGTGTGAAATTGTCAAGAGGTACAATTTTATTACACTATAAAGTAGTTTGGGAAAAAATTTGGTTCCGCATATTTGTGCACATGCCCCTTTATGGATCATATACATCATCATACTTAAAGTACTCTTCAATTCACTAATTTAATTGACCATCTCTTCTAAATTGAAATTTTTAAGAAAGTAGCATGTAACCTTGTTCCTCTTAAGATCCTAACAAGGGATCTCAAGAACACACCCTCGCCTTCTTTAAAGGTTTTTTTATTCATCCTTGCTTGTTCTCCTCTCTTTTCTTCTTCCACCTCATTATTTTCTTCATGGTTAGGACCTTCTTAATGGTCTACCCCAATTGCAGTTATTTTAACTTAATGATATTGAAATAGGTCTTCAACCCTTATTGCAAAAGTAGCTACTCTAATTTTCCTTCTAGGAGGCAAGGATGACACAAAACAAACATTTCGCACCCCAAAAATAAAAACTCACTCAGGGAATATAGACAAGACCATCACATACACACTTATGTATAAAGAATAAACATACACAATACCATTTTGATGCAACCATGATAGAGCCAAATGAGGGGTAAACTTATCCTTGCACCAAGATCAAATGACCCAAAAAATTTAGAACTATTTTAATCTAAATGATATCAACATGAAATAAATATTCAAATATAATTTTAAAATGATGCATACATATAAAGTGATTGAAACAACA
>VDFB02087110.1:29550-78170 GCA_007258455.2 Sequoia sempervirens | reverse complement strand
CAATATTAAATATTTTTCTCATGTGTAATCCACACATAAATATCTAATCAATGTTGCATTCAACTTTATAAGTGGACCCAAATAAATATTTAATGTGGCTAAATATATCTCTAAAGATGCACATAAGTAGTTATTTATTTTATATTATTAAAATAATTATTTTCTTGTACAAGGTGTACAACACCTTTTTCCTAAAAATTACATACTCTGCAAATACTAAATCTTAAATAATATGCTAATTATTTCATGTCCTACAATAAAACCCTATAAAAATAGTATTAGTATTACCAAATCTAATGGCTTGGTTACTATGTTTAGTTATTGTTCTTTATACATATTTCCCTTATTCATGTTTTGTCTGACTAGTTTTACTAGTAGATTATAATATTGTATTAAAAAGATCATTGTGATAATTATGTTACGATTAGGTATGATATTCATCTTGTATATCCAAAGGTCCAATGTAGCTTAATTATTCATAGATGGTTAATTACATCTACATCTCCAAAGTTATGTAATGGGAAAACGCCTATGTGAGGGTGGGACATAATTATTTTATTATTCTCTAAGGACCTAGAAATATCATTTGTAATGAGGCATTGAATAGGAGGTTACATGGTGGACTTGTAAGAGAATATTTCATTATTAGTGTTTGTAAGATGTAATTTGTGTTTCATGAGAGATTGCTTAGGAGTTACATATGCCAACTTCAGTGGTGGAAGTCATAGATGATTGTGAAGGAGTTACATTCTAATATTGAAAGCCACTCTCTTGGAGTGAGATTGTGATAATTTTTGCCATGTTATTTTGGGACCTTGTTTGGTTCCATTGTATTGATTTTTGGTGGTTATGGTCTTCCTTAAACCTATATATTGAGGGCTTAAGATGAAAGTATTATACTTTGTCTTTTGCAAGGTTACGTTATCAATTTTTCTCCAATATTGAAGAGTGATGATCCCCCCTTTCTCTTAATAGATCACTCACTTTTGAAAATGTACTGAAACTATTAATTATTGTTGAATAATACATTTGATGTGCTCTAGAGGCTCTTTTTAAATGGCTTTTCCAAGGTTATCTATTTAACTCTCGATTTTGTGGTTTTTCCAAGGTATAAATTATTTATATGTTGGAATACTATTGAATTTTTTAAATCAATTTATGTAATATTCTCCTAATAGCATCAATATGGAAATACTTGCATGTTTAATTACTAAGGGGTATGTGTGGATAAATTTTCTTACACAATATATATATATATAGGAAAATTTAAAATATTGGAATATTTCAGTGAGTTAGTGAACCATAGATTTTTGGGAATGAGGTTTATAGGCACAATGTGGTTCACTCAATCTAATGTATTTATGATGTGATTAAAGACTAAATGATATTATCTAAATGCAGTTAAGTAATGTAATTGACTGATTATGAATGCAAAACCTAAGAAATATGCAATGATTGAAAACATAATGTGATATGCAAGCATGAACTAAAACATGAACAAATGCAAAACAGAAATGAAGAAGGTTGAATCAGAGTGCACTTGGGCAATGAATGTTGAATCTAGAGTGATTTGAATGCTGACAAAAATTAGTGAAAATCACCAGTGGGACTCATTCGCCACTGATGGCGAATCAGTCCTGCTTTTGGCAAAAACTTTTGGAAATAGGTTTCTGACTATCAGGTCTGGAATCTAACCAAATCTACTTTTCCAGCCTTAAGGTGGGACTCATTCGCCACTAATGGCGAATCAGCCCTCTCCCAAAATTCTATGAAATCAGGGACCAATTCTGTAGCACCAAATCTACACTTGTCTTCTTATCGGGTTGACGGAGTCAAATCTGCAGAAAATAGACTAGAGGTTGTCTCCAAGCTTGAAATAGGTTTGATTTGACTTGAAACATTTTGTTGAATTTTTTACCACCTTTCAACACCTAATTGCTTGATAAATCTGCATACACAAGTTTTCAAACACACATGCAAAAGGGGGAAAATGGTTAAGGGTTAAGTTATAAGGATTTGCCTTGGTCAAATCCCACTTTGGTAATCAAAATGAAGAAATGGAATGAAATGAACAAGGAAAGATGAATAAACAACATGCAAATGTCCTAAACTCACCACAACCTTGTTAAAGAAATCTAAAGATATGTCAATGGCTACTCCACAATACTTGATTGATGCTTGATTAAATGATGCAAAGTGCTCAAATGTAATTTGAATGCTTAGTAAATGAGGAGATTGCTTGAATGAATTAGGAGATGTAAAATGAGGAGAAAAACACCTATTTATACATACTTGTGCCTTAGTAACCTGCTGATACGTCATCAAAGGCTGACATAAGGTAATTTTAAATAAAAACCGAAAGAAAATTTGAAATATTTTGAATTTTGAGCCAAGAGGGACTCATTCACCACCCATGGTGAATGGGTCCCACCTTGGGCTTGAAAGTGGGTGTCAGGAATTAAGTCACATTTAATGTTGTTTGTCAGGTTTACATTCAAAAACACACTTTATTAAGCCTTATGAGTGCATAAAGGGGTCAAATAAGCATAAGAAAGGTGTAAATAGTTAAATTAAGCCTAGAAAAGCGTCAAATCTTGTTACAAGACTTTACAACACTTCAAAATAGGACTTGACAAGTGATGAAAAGGTGATTTTTAGGTGAATTGTAATAAAAAGAGTTAGAAAAGTGTAGAAACGTTTTACAACACTTCACAACACCTTCAAAAGATGCCATAATTTGAAATTTTGAAATATTTTGAATTTTGAGCCAAGAGGGACTCATTCGCCACCCATGGTGAATGGGTCCCACCTTGGGCTTGAAAGTGGGTGTCAGGAATTAAGTCACATTTAATGTTGTTTGTCGGGTTTACATTCAAAAACGCACTTTATTAAGCCTTATGAGTGCATAAAGGGGTCAAATAAAGCATAAGAAAGGTGTAAATAGTTAAATTAAGCCTAGAAAAGCGTGAAATCTTGTTACAAGACTTTACAACACTTCAAAATAGGACTTGACAAGTGATGAAAAGGTGATTTTTAGGTGAATTATAATAAAAAGAGTCTAGAAAAGTGTAGAAATATTTTACAACACTTCACAACACCTTCAAAAGATGCCATAATTTGAATTTTAAGGACCTAATGTGAATGTTTGAGTCATATTACAACATTAAATCAAAGCAAAATGGACCAAGCATCATGAAAGAAAGACCTAAAAGACCATGAAAATGTCCAAGAGCCATTTTTCTATGGTACAGGTAGTTATATTATCTTTGTAAAAAAAAAAATCAAATATGACATTCTTCCCAAGCTAATAGTGTTTAAGTTGGATTTTCATTCACAATTCATTACTTACTAGTTGTTTATATTAAAGAGAAAAAAAAAATTCTTAGCACTTAATATTTTAATTAATTGATACTATCATAATAGTAATTAACCAAATATCATATATCTACAAAAACCTTACATTTTCAATCACCAAGGTTTATTATTAACTACTAAGCCCATTCTTATGAATGCTAAGGATTAAATTTTATCCAATTATAGAGTGTTTGACCATTTATTCTCAAGTTTTTCTATCACCATTTCATTTCAAACCTTATCCTTATAACATAAATACAACTTCTAATGAATTATATGTTCAAATAGTCCAAGTGGTAATCTCTAGTATTATTTTAAGGAAAGAAAACTTTGTTGTGTCTCAGATTATTTAATGGCCTCACACTACAAACTTCATGTGATTGGGTATACTTAGTTTCACAATCTTTTAAATCCTAACGACCCATTTTTCATTGTCACAATACCATTAAATAATTTTATGATTCTATAAAATTACTAAATATATTTTGAATTGGGAACATGGGGAAAGGAACCAATAGTTGTGTATCTTAATGTTATGCATCTCAAAATCATATTTGGCAATTCTAAATGACTCTAAAATTTTATAATACTATACTTGTTAAATTCATTAATTAGATATAAGGTTTTAGGTCCACATAATCAAATATGATGCCACAAACATACTTGTTCATAAAAGGTGTCAAAAATAGAGATTTTTAGACTCCTCATCCCTGATAGAGAATGTACACCTAACCTTTAAAATTGACAATACCAATAATGAAATATTTTTTCTAGTTTTATCCATACAAATGGTCTATTTATTTAATTATATTTTAAAATGTCTCTAGAACCTAACTATATGGACACACAATAACAAGTTAAACAATTTAAAACTATAGAATTAATTCTCTTAGCCTAATCAAATTATTTTAATAATATAATGTTGTTGAAATAAAACCTTAAACCTAACTATTCCATTACCTTATCTTAAAATAAATTACCCTAAAATTGCATTTGTCTTAACCCTAAATAATTCTTGCTTATGTTTGTTTTCTTATCATCCTCCTTTGTTTCAAGAATAAGAGGAATAGAGGATAATTTTATTTGTACATAAACTAAAGAATTCTATGTGGTTTTTTGTTCCATTTTTTCCACAAATCTTATGAGGTCATTTCTTTTATGAATCATTATACATTAGTTAATGAGGGAAGTGATGTACATGCATTCTTAGAGCTAAAGCTCCAAGACCAGAGTGGACACCACTATCATAGGCTCCATTCCTACTTCCACCACTACATACCACTCACTTTTGCCTTGTAAGATACAAAGTTGTCCATTGAGAACACTTGTATTTTCTTATGACATCACATATTAGTTTAGTTTTCCCACTACCTAATTTTACTAGAGGAGATAAAACAAAGCTTTCTAAAAATAGATATCATATTTTGATGTTCCTTGTGCAACCTTTGATCCATGTTAATGTATACTTTATCAAAAATTACAAATAAATATCAACATATTACTTATATCTTGGCTTACACCAAATATATTTTGATTCTCACAATGGTTAGAGATTTGATTTCACCATCAAATAAATTTCATTAAAAATTCAAATACATTGGTTGCTTATACAATTTATAAATTTAAGTCACATAATGGAGATTGAATATGCAAGGAATTGAGTTAATCACTTATGGCAATAACTATGTCTTTAGGCACAATTTCTATTTAACATTTTTATTTTTTATAGGATTTCATGGTTGCAAAAAAAAAGACATTAATAAGAGGCAAGGTCAATTATAGCCCTTCTAGGCCTATGACAAAAAAAATATTTTTATTGCTCTTGAATGAGGTGTGTTTGAGATCATTATGTATGTACAATGTGTTAATTTTGAATGCATATTGTTCTTTCATAATATATTGACAAACATTACAAATTTATCAAATACTATTAAAAAGTTGCTATGGCATTGTTGACTTGTGGTTCACAAAAATTTTAACATATTTCTTAAACATACACTACAGTAATGTTGGTTACATAATATGGTAAGGTAATCCTTTGACAAAACATAACAAATTCATCAAATTCTACTACAAAGTCTCTAAGGTATTGTTGACTAGATGGTCCATAAAATTTTTAACATATTCCACACATTGTGCCAAAAAAATTGATATGAAGTTTATTTTGTAGATTACCTTAAAGCCTAGGAATGGATATGACTCCTCTAGATAGGAGTATCTATTGAATTACTTTTAGGATTTGATAAAAGTGGTGTGATTGATATATTCACCATTTTTTAATAAATATGATCAAAAATTACTTGATATAAGAGCTTACAAATTTAGATTTAATTTGTAGGGGAATGAGGGGACCTATTTCCTTGAAAATGAAAGGAAATTTACAGTTATAATAAAAAAAATCCACATTCTCCTAAGAAGAAAATATGTAAAAAATTACTCAAAATAAACAATACAAAATAAGAAAAATATACCATCAAGATGACATAATATGTACCTTAAAAAAACTCTCAAAGATAAAAATCCAACATCCAAAAGAACTCACATACTCAATGTAGTATCTCATGAACAAAGATTACTATACACTTACAAAGTTTCCATGCAAGCCTTTTAAAACATCAAGCTTCCTAATTGCACTCCATATGAACAAGCAAATTAAAATCATGTAACTACACACCCCAATCCATGCTTCCTCCTCACATATGAAACTTACATGGTATGCTTAATCAACCTTACCTAACAATATAAAGGTTACACAAAACAACCTTAACAACTACTCATGCTTGCTTTTGTAGAAACAAATTGCACAAAATCACCAAATCGTATTACATAAACCATGAGCTCACAAAACCATGTCCTCTTCACTGAATTTTTGGTACTAATTTTTCCCATTGGTGCTAAGTTTTTCCAATACTAATATTTTTTAAATGTGCAATCCAGGTTAAATAGTAATCTCAATGTTACATACAATATACAAAGTGGATGCAAGAATGTATGCATCCCTAGATTCCCTAAGTTCACCATAATAAATATTAATTTTACATTATAAGCATTATGCAAGGTGAACAACATACCTTTTCTCAACAATTAGTTTTTAAATGTGATATAAACAATACTTAACATGTTGTACATATTCCTCAAAATTTGATTTAATTCAAGTAGAGAGTTTGAGGGAGTACTAAAATTCCTCTTAGTACTTGCATTGTGTGCTTGATTCATATCCTTCACCATTTTCCTATGTTTTCTTTCGAGCCTTTCTTGCTCTCTTTTTAACTTCTCCCTTTGTTGATGAATGTTTTGCTCTTCCCTCCTTTGTCTCTTTAATTATGTTTCAATCTTATATTGTTCACTTCTTTCCTTTTTTGCAATTCACTAGATTTTTTTCCTATATATTCTCTTTTTTCTTGGTTTTTATTTTCTAAAATTCTCTTGTCTTTCCATTAATTTCTAAAACTCTCTTTTATTTTCTTATTTTTTCTAATACATAATTATATATCCATCTATTATAATGATTTGAGACTATATACTTAGTCTAATTTTACCATCACCAAGGGGATTGGGATTCTTTTAAACTCTTTCAATTGGCGGCTTTAGAAAGTTCTTCTATGGACTGTCTAAATGTTTATGTGTATCTTGAGTGCATCTCACATTTTGGTATGTCTTTTCATTAGCTTCCAAATATAAATGACTTTTGTATCTTGAGTGCACCTCACCTGTTAGTTGATATTCCACTTGCATCCAATTTTTTAGTTTCCCAATTTATGGGATATGCTTAATAATGAAGCATCTTACTTCTTGGAAGTGGGGGAGAAGCATGAACAATGACACTTCTTCATTTTTTAATCAATTTGTATTTTAAGGTTAGTGGATTCTTCTTTAAGTCAATCTAATAGGTTCACCTTTGTTGGGAAACTCTATAACATTATCTAAATCAATTGATTTATTTTGTATACTCACATGAATGTTTAAACTTGTGCTTTCATTCACATCTTTTGTTAGTGTTGATTGTTCAATATTAACAATACCTTCTTATGATTGCAACTCTTACATTATGCCAAACATTGTTATGCTTTAATCTCTTGATATCCTACCAACCTTAATATGTTTGTAAGACATGTCACCTCATCTTCTTCTTCAACAAAGAATGATTCAATTGGATTCATGTCATTATTGAGTGGTTAAGTTTTAGTCCAAGTTGAAAGAGATTTTTGATAGTATCAAATATAAAAGGGCATGCTTGAAATCTTTGTTGCCATGTTTAGCTAGTTATATCCTTATTTTTATGTGGTGTTGCTTTGCCATCAATTTATAATTTACCTTTTGTTTAGTATGCCTTGAAAGATACAAACATGCTTTCATCTAATGGTTGAATATTGTGGATAGTATGGGCAAACAAATTCAAAAGGTCAATGCTCGAAGTGTTGAAAAGAAGCATGGCTTCCATGTCCATCAAAAATAAGTAGATGCCTATTTGTGGGTGAAACTCCATTAAGGACTAATATACCAAAATTATGTAACCAATTTAAGAAGAGATCTTTGGTCATCCAATCATGTGGGTAAGTTGTCATTCATGCCACTAGCTCATAGTTAGCTATGTGATTTTTTAGTATTTCCTTGAAAAGGTAAGACCCTTATGTGTTGTGTCATGTTGCATTAATACAACATACTAGTATTATTATCTACTAATTTTTAATAGAATGTGAGATATACTTCTACTACCTATTTTTGTAATAACTAACACCCCTCAATTTCTTCTTTCTTGTACACTTTTTTAATAAAATTTGCATAGCTTACATGCTCCAATGTTGATTTGCAATACACAATTTCTCCAAGTTATCATAGAAATCTTCCACAATGTTTGGTCACAACATCATCATATTGTGCCTATCAAAAACCTCAACAATTCTTATTGTCAAACTTAGATGATTTTTGCAAAACCCAAACCACCATGATCTATTTGTGAAAGATTTGGTATTGTCTAACAAATGTATGCTACATGTGACTTGTAGACACTAAAATTATACTTTTACTATTATTATCTTATCATTCATCATCATTAATAATTATTATTTTCTTATCTCAATCCATTATTATTTAATTAAGTTGAGCTAATTTCCCTCATTTATTTAAATAGTTAAAATGAATCATTTTTTATAGAATAAATAAATTAAAAACTCACCCCATTCATGGGGTTGATGGGGCTCATCCCCTAAAAAATCCAAGGAAATACATCAAATGGATGGCCCTTTTGATAGGATGGAGTAAGCTAAACTTTGACAAGGATCTCAGGAGCAATTTAGGCACCTCTAGGGTTGGTTACATTGTGAAAGATCATTATGGACAATTGATTGGTGTCACTTTGAAATTCCTAAGATAGCAAAAAATTAATGAATTTGATAACATGACACTCCTTATAGACCTACAAATGTGTTCACATAAGACATAAATAAATTATAGATCAAAGTTACTCTTATATTATCATAAATACAATAAGAAAGAAAGGGCTTGGAATTAGAAAATCAATAGAATCTTGAACCAAATTCAACCTTGGTCAAATAAAATTGAGGCCTTCACAATCAAATACTTATATAGGGAAGAAAACTATCATGTGGATGTTTTGGCCAACATTAGTATTGATCATGACACGAGGAATTCATTTGGAGATAACTTATGTCATTCTACATATTGATCCCCTTCTTTAGTTAATGATGATCCCTTACCATCAAGAAAGCAAACAACTCTACGATAATAAAAAATAATTATAATGCTTGTGAATTCATTAACTTTATCCTTTCAAGGATGTAGTGTTGATGATAATGAAATATGGTTTGAAATGAAACACTTTAAAGGGCTCTCTCTTTTCTCTACAAAATGTGTCCAAACTAGTGGACAATGGATACTATATTTCAAAGATGTGGTGTTGATGATAATGAAATATGGTTTGAAATGAAAGACTTATTTTTAATGGGATCTCTCTTTTTTCTCTACAAAATGTGTCCAAACTAGTGGATAATGGATACTACAGGCCAAGAAGTAGCAAATTTCCTTCATGGGAGAGATTCCTTATATGTAGCTAAAGATAATTTTCAAGCTGAAAGCAGTGATAATGGTTCATGCAATTTGAATAGTATTGGGTAATTTGTTCCTATATGCCACTCATAGATACCATATCAACACCAACATAGCCTTAATGTATGTAGGAGTTCTTTTTGAGGTAGGGGAATCCATTGACATTGTGAGGTTGATATCAATGGCATTGATCAATCCTCGTTGGCATTTGGCTCTTAATACCATTCTTGAAACGGTTGTTCCTAGGTCAAATTTTCCAATTGGTAATGGGTTGTGGCCCACTCTCTGTACAAAATTTTCTTCTTCATGGGTTCTTTTTACATCTTTGCTCATTATTTCAACAATGGCCCTCATAAACACCAAGAAAAATGGGGCATTGTCTTTCTAAAATTTTCCATGAGAGTCATACTACTTGATAGATTCGATTGGGAATTCACTATGGAAGATGACACTTCAAATGGCAAGTGTGATGGTGTTGAAGACTCAAGGATACTAGGGAAAATAGTTCACATTGATACAAATATAGAAACATGATTTATTTTTATGTTTTGCTGATAAAATATTAGAAACATGAATGTATGTCGAAAATATAAGGGAATACAACCATTAGAAGTTGAATTTATAAATGCATTCTATTTTAGAATTCTTTTATATTATCTTTTGAGCATTTTGGTTACAATTCTTCCATTCACAACTTTCTAATGTAAATTTTTTAAGTTAATATATGGGTATAGTCTTCAAGGTCCATTTTATTTAGAATATATATTTATTTATCTTAAAACCTATCTCATATTCTCACTTCAAATAAATAAAAATTCTCAAGTTCCATTTCATTTAGTTAACTAATCAACTAAAATTAGTTAACTTATTCATCTAATCAATCAATGCATTCATCTAACTAGTTAACTCTTTTATGCAACTAGTTCACTCACTCATTGAATCCTCATGCAATCATTATTTTTCCTCACTCACTCTTCAATTTAGTTAAATAATAATAATAACAATTTAAATTAAATATTAGTTAATTATCAACTCACCAATTAAATGGGTTGATTATCTAGTTATTTCCACCCAAATCATCCATAATTTTCACTTCTCCTCATCACATCCATCAATTATGGATTAAACTCCTAATCCAAGATTAAATTTAAGTCATCTATTCCTCCCTTCAAAAATCTGTAAATTCAACATTTCATCTATCATTTACATAACACAATCTTGATGCAAAAATAATGTTATCAATTTAATAATCCAAAGAATGTTAATGTTATGATAACACTAAAAGCATCCACATACATTCAAGCATAAGCTATATCTTGAGTATATCTCCACAAGTGTACAATGAGAGGTTGTTGGCACTCATCCTCTTACCAGTCAAATGGAGGTTTCCATGTGCTAGAATAATAAAATTTAAACATTGTTTTCAATTCTTTGTTTTATTTTGATTTGTGTGCTTATATACTTTCATTATTTGTTCCAATTGATTGGGGCATGTAAAATTACTTTTTTCATATCTTCTAATCCATTATTCTTAACTACTATTTTCTTTGAAATGTTGTTACTTCAAACACTGTTTCAAATAGGGACAAAATGTAGACACTAAAATTCTTCTTCTACTATCAGTATTCTTCATTATTATTTTATCATTCATAATCATTAATAATTATCATTAGTCTATCATCCTTGATCCATTGTCTATTAATTTAATAATTCTTATTATTTAATTAAGTTTTTGATAAGTTAAGCAACATTTACAGGGTGTTGTACCCTTTAAACGAAGAGCCTGCAAGGCTAAAAAGGAACCAAGTTCAATAAAACATTAAGAAACCAAGCTTAAAAACAATAGAAAAAGGACACAGACACTACAGAAGATGCTTCAAAACAGGACATGCTGCTGCTCAATGTGGATTTGAGAAGAAATCCAAGACAGCTACTTGATGGAATGGCGCTTCACAACAACATTACACAGTGGAGAAGAAGTCTGATTCGCTTCGGAGCTTCTCTGAGGTGGTGGCTTCTGATTCACATGCTGCTGGGGCTTCTGAATCACAGGCTGCTGGGGTTTCTGATTCACTTGCTGCTGGGGCTTTTGATTCACAGGTTGTTGGGGTTTTGTCTGCTGGGGTTTCTCCTTCCTCCGCTGGGGAAGCTACCATTATTAACCATATTGAGAATACTACTAGACCGGTTTCTGTCTCTACTGATGGAGCTTTGTTTCCAACCTCTGATTGCTCTCCGGTTATTTCCACACCTATTCAGGCGAACTTTGATATTACTTCCCGGGTTGCGGATTTTCATCCTCAGGAAATTAATGGGCTGGCTTGGCAGGCTAAGGCAGCACAAGTTGAAGAAGGCTGGACTACTGTTACTAGAAAAAAATCTAAACCCTCTGGGCCTTCTTTTGATATGAATCTTCGCTCCAACAAACGAAACTCTAATTGTAAAACTTAATGGTGTTTGTTTGTGAGCTGGTTTTTTGCTGACTGCAGGCTGTCTTTTCTGCTGTCTGGCTTTTTTGGCTTGTTTAAGTTGTTTGGCTTTTGGTTGTATTGGGTTCTGGATCCCATCAAAATCTGTTTTCCCCAATTTCAAAAATAATAGAGACCCAACAAAAAACAAGCAAACCAGACCACTAATTGGCCACACCTTCCCATTTTTGAATGAGGAGATTTAAAACATCATCCCCAATCCAGTTGGGGCCTTCACCCTCGGTGTTCTTATCCGCCTCCTCCTTGATGACATCGAAAAGTGTGATGGTAGATCTATGAATCATTTTAATAATGAAATGAGGCAGCCTATTGAATTTCCTCTCAAGCTTCACCACCCGCTCACACAGCTTGTTGATGTCCTCGTCCATGTCATTCTTCCACTAGGTCGTCTCCTCCTTGATAGCCCTGGGATCCGAAGAGTGGGTAGAGTCATCTTTGAGCATTCTATTCATGTTCAAGAAATGGCTAGGACCCTCCACAAATTCCTCTTCCATCTCCTCAACAGTGTTTCTTTCCTTCAACTCTACCGCCAGTCCACTCTAAGTCGCTTGAAATATCATCCATTGAAACCCCTTTTTTGTTCTTAGCCAGTTTGTGGGACCTCCTGAAACTATTTTTTTTGGTCCCCATATCCATACTTGCAGCCACAATCGTGTCACCTTTGGAGTCTTTTTTCGTAGCACTTTTTTCTTCGTTGCTAGTGGTTGACAACTATTGGTGTAATTAATTATTTAATTACACTTTAGGATAAGTTTACTTAGGTAATTATTTATGTCCTAAGATAATTATCATTTAATTCTTATCTTATCTTATTGAGTTGTCTTTTTGCTCAAGATAAGATTAGGGTTGCTTTTTCCTGCTTTATTGCATCATTGTCTTTTTGAAGGCTTTTGTATTATTTGTAAAATAATTCTGATTTTTGCTTGCACACATTGGCTCTGAGGGTTTACAGAACTTCTGTTGTTTTTTGTTCTGAATATCTTTGCATGTGATAGGTGATTGCTTGCAGGTGTTCTTGGGGACTGTGAAGTTGGTTTTTCAACTTCTACATGGTATCAGAGCTCCAGACCTGTTGCTGCCTGTTCATATTCTGAAGATATTCTCTCACGGCATCTTTTTCTGTGCAAGGGATTCAAGTCAGATTGATTTGCTGTGGATTTGGGGGTAGCTAAATTTTCGGAGCAATTTGGGCTCGAACGGACGTTGCCATCACGATCAAAGCGTCCAAAAACCCTAGAAACACCTTTCGTTTCGTTGATTTAGGCGAAAGTTGAAAAAAAAGCAAAAAAAATTAGCCAGAAGGTCGTACGGCCTCCCAACTCGCTTCTCGAGGCAAAATTTCTCAAAAAACGTGCACAAAAAAAAAAATTTAAAAATGCAGTGGTTTTTTGCACCCCTAGTTATAAAGGGTAGTGCCGCCAAGTGGCCACCGCAACGCCGCCCGGCGGCCACTACAGCACCGCCCAGAGGCCACCGCCGCTCCTCCAGCGCTGGTGCTCCGCTCAACTGTCCGCCGCTTTAAGGGATACCATGTTAGAAACCAAGATCAGATTTGCAAACCGAAAATACCTTCCACATAAGAGAAAATCAAAAAAAGCAGAGAGGTTCCAAAAGAATGTGCAACATAGTATTATTCGAGAAATCAATAATTACATGATAATGATTTGCTTTATAAAAGCAAAGATGCATAACCCTAATCTTATCTTGAGCAACAAGATAGCTCAATAAGATAAAGATGATAACTAATTAACCTAGGAATTAAATAATTACCTAAGTAAACTTATGTAAAGTGTAATTAAATATTAATTACACCAACACCCCCCCATAAGTGCAACTTAGGGAGACTAATAAAGCATGCACCTAAAACTAAGATGAATGCAAGAAAGCATGAATGGGTCCCGGCAACAACTCCACCTAGCACGCAGTTTATTTTTTCCCCTTTTCTTAGTCGTAGGTGTGCTATCCATCTTGGTGGGTTTGTTCTTTAGTTCGCACAATCCGGTCGCAATCTTGGACTGGGCCAACCCAACCTCCCTTTTCTTCTTTTTTGATGGGGGTTTAGACTTAGGCTCAGCAAAGGGTTCATTTTCAATCGGGGAGGTTTTTCTCTGAGGACCCACCAAAGCAACAAGGGACGATTTACCAAAGGCAAGGTCAGGTGGTTCCAATTCTTCCACACAAATAGTCAAGATGGGTTTAGGGGGCAAAGGGCCAAATGGAAGTGATAGAGCCTAAGGATGAGGCCCTGGTGTAGAGGTAGGGGAGCTAGCAAGTCAAGGTTAAGAGTAGCAGTATCATGGGATTCCTTGATCGAATTTTCAAGGGAGGTCAACAGGAAGAAAGGAAAGTTGAGAATCATCTTGTGCCTTAGGTGGTTTAGCAGCGGTAGATGATAAAAGTAAAAAACCTTAAATCTACCTTCTAAAGTAACATATTTCATGAGAGCAAGACACACCTTGTCCCAGGGTTTAGGCAGCACCTCTTTGTCAAATCCCGACTGCTTCTCAACCGGCTTCTCATTGTCCTTGAAGAAGGCGTTGAGACTTTCAACATCTTGAGTTTTGGTGTGCTTCATGTACTTCTTTCCATTGCAAGAAAGGCTTGTCGCCTTGGCAATCACTTCCTCATTGACCTCAAACGAGATGCCACCCATGATGACTATCCTCTCCCTCCACGAACCAGCAAATTGAGCTGACATTTTTTCATCATGACCCACCAAACTTTCTAACAATAGTGCCAAACCCCCTCCATACAAATATTCCAATGGGGTCTCTGCGAAATTCGTTGCAGATGTTGGGCTCGATCCTAACCCTGTCGCCACCCATCTCAACCCACAACACACAGAAACTAGCCCAAGAAAATAAAGTTAGCCAAAAAATGGACTAGTCGTCAATGAATTTTCTCACCCTTATAATATCATTACTAAGCCACTTGGGGCAATAAGGCATAATTAAAGCTTTCAGAAGTTTACACGCTCCACTGGTCATTCCCAATGAAGCCAACTCTGTGGGGCCATTATCTTTCCTTAAGTACAATAAGCTAAGGCAATAAGCCATGACAAAAAATATCGAACAATTAATACCCGACGTGCCAAAAATCACATTGAACTTACACATTTTCCCAGGCCTTTTAGCCGCGAGGCCAAAATTTGAATTCCTTAAGTACGCCTCGTTAAATCTTATGGCCATCATTAGCTTGATCATAAAATAATTAACTATCAAATTGGAGATAAACATCACAATACACGCATTCTCAAAGATTTGATGGGATATGTGGTACATATGATAAGACAGCCCATAAAGGCAAGGGACCCGACCATTCTCGGTATCCCTCATTAAACTCGCCACATCATCTGGCTTAGTCCTCGCCATCATAGGTCCTAAAATGTAGTGCCACATGTTCCCCCAAAAACTAGCTTTGTTGGCCATCATTTAAACGGATATATTTCTCTATTCTGCAAGGATTAATCCTCGTATGTTTGTCGGTAGACACTCGAGTCTTTTCCAACATTTGTATAAACTCCAAGAGGAACGCAAGTTAGCCAGGCCATCCGCCACTTGGTTCTCTTCACAAAAGATATGAGACAAATATTTCCTTTGCAATTTTGCAATCAATAATTTTATATCCAGCAGAATATTCCTAATGTTCCAACCATGAAAGCAGCCATGATTGACAGAATCGATCACAATCATAGAGTCCCCTCCAATGTGCAGATTTTTTATGCCCAAAGTGATAGCTAACTCGATGCCTTTGAGCAATGCCCATGATTCAGCCGTCATAGAAGACTGTATGATTAAGTTGAGTTGATCTCCTCATTTATTTAATAATAAAAATCTTCTAATTCTACCTCATTTAGTTAAATAATTAAAATTAGTTAACTTGTTCATCTAATCAGTCAACTCATTCAACTCTTTCATGCAAATAGTTAAATATTTCATGCAACCAGATTACCCACTATCTAATCCTCATGCAATCAATTAACTTCTCACATGCTAATCAATCTAGTTGATTAATAATCATAAATTAAATTAAGTATTAGCTAATTGTAAACTCACCAATCAAATGAGTTGCTTATTTAATTATTTTCAACTTACTTATCCATGATTGTCACCTCTTCTCATCACATCCATCAATCATGGATCAAACTCATGATCGAAGATTAAAATGAGTCATCCATTAGTCCTACCAAAAAATTATAAATTCAGCATCTCATCTATCATTTACATAATACAATATCGATGCAAAATAATGTTGTAAATATAATAATCCAAAAAATGTTAATGTTATGCTAACACTAAGAGCATCCACATACATTCAAGCATAAGCATATATCTTGAGCAAATTTGCACACATGTACAAGAAGAGGTTGCTAGAGCTTATTCTCTTATCGCTCAACCAGAGGTTTGTATGTGTTTGAATAATCAGTTTTAAATGTTGATTTCAGTTCTTTGTTTTGTTTTGTTTTGCATGCTTACATGCTAACACGCAAATGGAACCTCCCTTCATCTCAAAAAAGTTTAAGAAGTATTATTACAACTCAATTTAAATGGAATTTGTTGGTTGTTGATTCTATTGTTATTATTATAGTCTTGTAACAAAAATATATATATATATATTATGAGTTAGGAGAAAGGACCCAATAGTTGAGCATGTTCCAATACTTGTTATAGCATTCATTAATTTAATGCCCAATATTTTTAACAATATTGCATCAATAATTGTGATTTTAAAGTTTTTAGTGTCGATGATAGCACCCATAACTAAATAAAATGTATTCCTTAGATCTAAAAAGCAACAAATCATGTGATGTCACATCAGCATACTAAATAAAACATGACTTAGTACACAACTATCATCTTTTTTTTGGGATCTTTTTTGACACTTCAACAAAATGCATGCTGATGTAACTCTAAAACAAGGGACTTGCCAAGTAAGCAGATTCTGATGAGACAATTTCCATCAACCTACTCTATTCACCTAAAAACAACTTTTTCATAGCGATTTATTCCCACTTTGCAGTCTTCCCTTGAAAAGCTGGCTGAAGCCTCCTTCACCAATCTTGTTCTTGACATCGAAATTATCAGTTGCCTCTCTAAGCTCTTCATAATCAAATCGCTAGGCTCTTTCTCCTAATTCTAATTCCCTGTCTGGAGAATCTATATTTTGCCATTTCCTTAAAAATTGGGGCTGTCAACGTTTGCAAAAGACAAAGAAAGTAGCCACCATTAGTAGAAATTTTAATTCCAACTGTTATGCCGCAATCTTCATTTTTGATCCTCCATTTCCCTTTGTTTTCATCGTTGGGAAGTTTTATTGGGAAACCTTACAAGTCAATGGTATAGTGGACAATCGTATTAGTGTTGCAAAGGAGGAGAAGTGATTAATCAAATTTATTCCCTTTTCTACCTGCCAATCCCACGGAGGAGACCTCTAACTAGCAGGGGAATTGGGTGGAACCTTTTATACATGCATGAAAGATAACAACCAGGTATTCTTAAGGTGAAATATAAGAACACTATATTTTCATAATGGTGAAGAATGTGCCTTTTTTTTTTGCCTCGTGTTTGTTTGACATATATTTTCTTGCCCTGTGTTTGTTTGACATATACATTCTAGTAAATCTTTCTGGTGTGTTGATTTTCAAGTGACAGTTCAAAGAGAGGTTATAGGATTTCAAAGAAAAAATATGTTAAGAGTGATCTATATCTGACCTGATGTGAATTTGATATTCTTTATATAGGTGGGTAGATAATACACATTCAATTGCACTCCAAGCAAGATAAGTTTTGAGAACAAAAAATAATATCTCTTTTAATCTAGAGGTAGGATTGAACAGTCATCCAACCTCTTCCCACAGTATGATGACTAAATCCAATTGTTCAGATCACCTAGACTGAAAATATAGGCAGACTGATTGTTTCCATGCTTTTTATCTCACTGCGAAATTCATTGGATTGAATTTTAGAAACTAAGCATGGGTTTTTTTAACTCTTTATGATTGGGGAAATGTTATTTTCTAGGACTGGAATGTCCTTTAAAGGATTATAAGTCTTTTTTAAAGAGCTTGATAGTTAAATTCTCATCATTGCAGATTAAAAATGATTAAAACAATTAAACAAAATTTTACATTTTTGTCATTATATTTTTATCATTGCATTTTGAAGTTTTATCCTTTTATCATTATAAGTTGAAAAACTCAAAAACTATCATTGCATTTTGAAGTTTTATCCTTTTATCATTATAAGTTGAAAAACTCAAAAACTATCATTGCATTTGGAAGTTTTGCATTTTTACCATTGCAGGTCAAAATAAAAAATAAATAAAAAAGGGTCTTAACATTTTGTTGTTTGTTGTTTACTAACTTTATTGATTTCAATTGGAGTTATTTTTCTTCTCTACACAACAAAATTTGAAGAGCCCTCATTTGTCAAAGACTTACTTTTCACATTAGTCTAGAACACATTTATTTTGCTGAAGGGAAAGAATCTTGCTTGTCATGTTTGTGAATTTTGTAAAATGTGTATTCTCTCCTCACACTAAAGATATATGGGACACCAAAAAATTTACATTATTCTTTTTATATTTTAGAATAGATCATAAGGAACTTAAGTGTGTATGTTCTACCGCCACGTCATGAGGTGATCTTGAATGATCAAAAACACTCAATTTTCATTTCCTCTAGAAGTCTACCTAAAGATTTTCACCTTAAAGGATTATCTAAATTCTTGTATTCCAATGGGGTATACAAATTTAAGGGAGAATTGAAAGACTCTCCCATTGCAAGAGATATTGTCATTTTTTGACTTTATACCTTGCAAAGTGAAGGAAGAGAGTGTGTTACCCTCTCAAACCAAGCCATTAGACATACCCCTCTTATTTCATGGAATCAAGCCTCACATATATTTGAATATATAGAGGATAACCCCTAGTTATCTTGTATAGTTTAAGATATTTGGGTTATCTTTTTCATGGTGCACGCCAATAAGAGATTAGCTCTAGGAAGTTGCTCGCATCATACTTCTAAGTTGTAGAGTAGAGCTTATTGTAGGGAATGCCTCAACCTCCATGTAAGGGGTGTAAAGATAATGACATAATATTTGCATTCCCCAAGTATTCGCAACTTAATACATAGCATATTGGTGAGTCCACAAAAATTGATGCTCTCATTGAATAATTTTAAGATGAGCATGTGACCGGTGTGTCGTCTAATGAGAAACATATAGGTTGCCAATAAACCAAAATCTCTCAAAAATTCAAACCAAATTGTTTTTTTTTCATTTTTCACCTCTTAGGTTTAAACATCAACCATCCACCAAGTTGATATCCAAACCTTAAACCAAATCCAACAATCTTCGTTTTTAGATATTAGGAATCTCCCATCCAAACTCAACCTTTGCATCCATGATCCAAATCCGAAAACCCACCAAATGTGTTCAACCAAATCACTATATCAAAATACTTTCTACCAATTCCACAAACCTCACCCAAAATCCCATCCTAGCATCATCTTATTCCATAATCCAATTTTAAGTCTTCATCCAAAACCCTAGGTTATCAAATCCAAATCAAACAACATTTACAATCCTAAGTAATCCCATCATTCTCCATCCACTTATCCTAATTTAAATCTTATCCCAAATCAATCACCCCTAATCCAATCTAGTTATAACTTCCATTTATCCCAAATCAAAATCCCCTCATTAGAACAACACCTCAATCAATCTCATCCACACTCAACCCAAATACAAACCAAAGCATCTTTCATCCAATCTAAATCAAATCTTCCTTGAAGTCAAGGCCCCATCTCATTATCCTCAATTCTTGTGTGCTTAAAAAATTTGCCTATCTTAGTAGCAAGCCAATTAAGTCCAACCCAATCAAATCATCCTATCCAACCATGGACAAAATTAGCTTAGGAACTTGGCCTATCCTAAGTTAACTAAGCCAAGAATTGAGAACTTTTCTATCTCAAGTATGAAAGATTCGATAACCCACCCAACGTCTCAACTACAGGCTACCTTTGATTTAGGAACCTCTCCTCCCAACTTCCACATTCAACATTTCCCAATCCTAAACCAATCTACCCTTTACAAATCAACCCCATCAAAACATTCAAATCATTAACCTTAACCAATATGTCCATCTTCTAAACCCAACCCTTACCCTTAGCAAACAAATTTAAAAATTTAAATAAAAAATCCCCAAAAATTCAAATTATCATTTCCTGCCCACCCATCACTAGATTGCAAGCAAGAAAAAATATGAAAAAAAATACCATAAATCATTTTGCAATTAGTCATGGCTATCATATGCAAGGCAAAAGCTTTGATTACCAAACCCTTCGTGACCCTTTCAATGAGCAAGAAAACCTTGTAAGCCAACTTGAGTTTTCTCCTCAATTTGAGAGTTCATGAATAATGATACCACATAGACTTGGATTGCCTTGTGAACCTTAATAAAGATTACTTTCTAGATAAATTAATTGAGTGAGCCAAAGCTCCCCCTATTTTGACTCACCCATGCTCAATAATCTTGTCTTATCAGAGCCCACAAATATGTCCACATTCGAAGATCCATGGGCTAGCCACACACAACTAACCCACAACCCATCTAATGATTACACTACACTAGATAGGGTGTGCACTACCTTCCCTCACATCATCCTTCAATCCTCCAACTTCAAATACACCCAAAATTGTACACACACACACAGATGTTACATACATACATACATATACATCCATACATTCATAAATATGGAAAAGATAGATAATATTAGATATTGGTCCTTTTACTTATTAAGGAGAATAACAGAGAATTTATACCAAGAAAAGCAGGTCATCCGTACGCTCCTTTTCCAAAGAGTCTACCAGGACAGTTGCACTCTGTTTTTGTCAATCGAAACAATTGCTGCAAAAGAAACACAAAACGGGATCATATAGATGCAAACATATGTCGTTGACCTTGATTGGGTAATTTTCTAAGATGCAATTTCTAACACTTGGAAGTTTAGAATGAACCGAACGTATTGCTTTGAAGAGACCAAAATGTTCTCGAGACATTTCAATGGGGGATTCTTTGCCAGCTTTCTTTTTCAGTTAAGATATCCATCTCCCTATAGGCTTGAGGACTCTAGTTAACAAAGTAACATCAGCCTTTCCTCCTTGCTTGGTTACAGCATTCAAGTTTAGATTCATCGAAAAAAGTGTAATTTAAAATAATAATTTTGTCTCTACCACAACAGGCATGATATTCAGCATCAATTATGTTGACCTCCCTAGAGACTTTCCACAAAATAAGCCAAATGCATTTTTTAAATTGCATTCAGCTCCCAAAAAGAGAGTTAATTTAATTAGCTAATAACCTTTAGATGAACAGGCTGCACAGTCCATACTAAAAGATCACGAACTTGGAATAAAACAAGAATTCCATTACAAAAAAAAACTTGGTTGCTAGTTTCAGAATTATTTGCCATCTGATATATGGTTATTCATGATATGCAGGTAAAGTACCCACAAAATCTAACTCTAATAATATGACTAACACATTCTAATTCTTGTGAACAAGATATCACTCGCACTGAATTTACAATTGAAATTCATATTAAAAGTCTTCTCAAACTGCCTTGGATTTCAGTGCTTTTCAAATTGATCTCAAGACCATGCCTGAACTCAGTATTCTTGAACTGAAGTACGTAATTGTCACATTTTTCTTTGTTCGTTTAGAGAATTTCTAACCTGCTCAATGACATGGCATCAAAGAAACGTAACTGTAGCTTTCAGTCAGCACTCGAAAATATATTACATAGTGGAAAGGTGCATTAAAGATGGCCTGTCTAGACAAAAATGATGTTTTCCAGAGGACCAGCTATGGGCTTAAAACTTTCCCACAATTTAAATATATTTGTGTAGCAATTCTACAACTTAAGGATGCAAATTGGGTAAGTGTTACATATCCATTGTCTATTACACGAATGAATATCTAATTGAACACATCTTCAGTATCACCCTCTGCATGCTCCCCCTCCTCAAGATTGCAGAACTCCAGAAAGTGTGTGGGTCGATGATCTTCATGGTAAAAGTCTCGAGGAGTTCCCAGCTTAACTCCATATTTCATACTAACTGTATGCTTGACACCCATGAAATTGTAATTCCATGGACCATTGTCTGGAACCTGCACAAACATGAAACATCACATGCTTGGATTAGTAATTTTGACTCAGAATATAAACTTAATTGCCTGAAATCTGCACAAACACAACTCAACAAAGAAATAATAATTTATCACAACATGCTTAGCTCAGTAATTTTGACATAAAATGGAAAATTGGCATTTTAGCTAATACGCAACATTTGGCTTATAATTGAAGACCAATACTATCACTTTCCAGTAGAAGATAGCAAGGTACAAAAATCATCATCAAAATATACAATACCAAGAGAAATCTGGAACATTTTAGAGCTAATAGATATATGAACAAGAACAAAGATTGTCTTTCGTTCTAGTGTATTTCACTGTGTCATTTGAAAGTATGAAGTAACAAAACAATTAAATCTAGGAAAAAACTGTCAGCTGTGAAAATTAAAAAAATCAAAAAACTTTTGTTTCACATCAGATGACAGTTCAACAATTTTAATTTTTTTAAATAAATGTGATTCTAAAATTCCATTGTTTTTGATAATAAAAAAATGGGATTTTGAAAAGGATCGAGCCCTTTTATAACGAAGTAGCCTTTAGGCAAGAGGAACAAGTTCCATGAGGTATGGAACAATCAAAACCACCAAAAAACAACAGGAACAGAAAACAAGAAAAGAAACAGCAACAACACATCACAGAACCAGAGAAACACAGAGAAAGCACCTCCCAGTTGATATCAACAAGCTTCTGCAAGCCTGAGGCAGCCTACCCTCTCATCAAGAAGTTGACTTGGTCCACAAAAGAAGCCTCCATGGGATAGTTCTCAATAACAATGGTTTCAGCATTCTGGGCCATAGTCTTAGCTCTCATTCTTCTTGCAGGGCCTTCCAACCTGATATCTCTTTTCCTTTTTTGCAGTTCGTTTTGGAGCACAGAGACTGGTAAGTGGATTTTTTATATGCTTTTTGCTTAAGGCCACAACTTGAGCAAGATTTTTGTTCAATTGATCCTGATTTCTCTGAATGGTGAGGATTTTCTGCTCCAAATTTTCTCATCTTCGGAATTTGGCAGAATATTTGCTAATTACTTGCCAAATCTTATCATCAAAATGGTTTCTGGCTTCCTCCTTATCTGTCTGTCTTGAAAAACTCCTTCTCAATCTTTAAGATTCTCTTTCTAGAGTCCTAATGTTTCCATAAAAACAACTTCATAATGTTGTTATGCACATTTAAACCATCCTCCGGCATGTCAATGCAGCTTTTCAGATTGATACAATTAGGACAGTTTGAGTTTTGCACCTTATCCTGCTTACACAGGTGATCAACTCTCTATTTGCACATTCCCAACAACTCTGGGATTCTTGGATTTTGAAATACGCCAATTTTTGCCCATTGGAAGGGTATCAGTGGGATTGGAAACATCCACATGGGGAATAGAGGAATTGAGAGAATGGTTGACCAAGGAATCCTCTTCCAAAATTCTCTTGCCCTTATCCACAAGTTGGATTTTATTATGGGCACAATACATAGTATGGTTGTCAACCAGAATAGAAAATTCCTCTGTTGAGGAATCTTGGGTGGGACCAAAATAGTGACCATAGGAGCATGGGGTTGGGTGTGGGGAGGCTTATCCACCACCATAGCTTTAGAGTGCAGAGAGGGGGGAGACATCTCAACCCCACACCTAGGGTTTGCAAGGTTGGAGGAAGTAGTTGAGGGGGTATCCTCTTTCAGTTTAAATGATGTCTTTGCCGGGTTGACAACCCTAAGAAAAAGAGTTGGCGTGGGGATTTTAGCCAATTTGAATCTGTAGATGCAGTAGATCAAGCCCTGATGCAGGAGCAACTCAAACTTCCCTAGAAGCACATTTTGCACAAAATATTCGAGAGAGAATTTAATAAGATAAAAAGAAAACTTATTTTCTTTCTATGGCAGAGATGGTTAAGCCATAGTTTACATAATCGCCGATTAATCTCCGAGTGGACGATTAATCGCCAGATTTCAGGCAAAACGATTATTTTCTGCCTTTACTCGCCAAATGCTACAGTGCTTTCGTTTCATGCGTTTTTTTCTGCGTTTCTTCTACTTTAACCCTCGATTTTACCTTCGTTTTTGGCGTGATTTGAAGCTTCTATTTCCGCGCACTGGTTGCTATGGGCATCGCGATTTGCAGCAACGCACCTGTTTTTCTCACGTTTTGGAAGAGTCTCTTCATCAAACCCTCAAATTTGCATATGACACTCTAAATTTTCAGACACCCACGAATTTCCACTGTGTCCTTGCGCGATTGTGACTGCAATCGGCATCACAAATTGCAAGAATAGCTCGCGGCATCGCATGAGTTACATGATATAAGTTTAAAATTTTTATAAAGTCTATAAATTATAAAATTTCTAATACTATATAAAATTTGTATAGTTTAAATATATTATAGATATATTTATTATTATGTATTCTATTTTAAATTTATATATTATAAAATCTTAAAATATTATAAATATTTTATAATATTATATTATAAAATATTTTAATATATATACTATACAATCATAGATTATATTTATTATTATATATTATATTTTATACATTATAGAACTTTAAAATATTATAAATATTTTGTATATTATTAAAATTTTAAATATTATAAAATATTTTAATATATAGTATATATAGTATATACTATAAGTATAGATTATCATTATGAAATATGAATATATTGATATATATAAGAATAAAAATATAGTTAGTTTATTATATATTAAGTTATATATTATATTTTAATGCCTTTTAAGTTGCCGAGTATTGCCGAGTATTTGCCGAGTATTTTCCGAGTATTTGCCGAGTCAAAAATTTTGGGCTTGCCGAGTACTCTCCGAATCCGAGTATGTAAACTATGGGTTAAGCATTGGAAAGTGATGAGTATATCCTTTGATACCTACCTGCGAGGGTGAGATACCTTACGAAGATGTCAGCTACTTCCACCTAGGACTTGGGGATGTCTTCTTTTCTGAAGCCGTTCTGAAATTGGAAAACCTTTTCACCTTTCTTCAAAAAAGCCTCCATATGTTGGAGATCCCTGGATTTGATCATTTTCTGCAATTTCAGTCCCTCCATTTGTAAATCCGTAGCCATGGCAATAATCTCTTCAGAGATATTAAATGAAATTTCTCTAACATAAACCATTCTATTCTTCCAAGATCTTGCAAACTCACTTGAAAGCACAGGGTCGGACCCATTGATTGCTTCAATAAAAGGGGTGAGGCCCTTCCTTGGATGTTCCAAATGGTGGCAATGTTCCTAATTTTCTCACAGGAAGAGGGCTCAACTCTAGGCATATCTCATACCATAATGTTGTTACCAATAAGAGCCCTGTAATGTAAAGTGCTAAACCACAAAATAGAGTCGACAATAATGCAAAGAGAAATCTTGAAGATGAAGGAGATTTCTTGTTACTGATACAAAGAAATCTATCATAATTATCAATCTCACCCTCCGCAATAACATCTAAGATTTCATGATTACAAGGGTACTTGTCTCTTAACTACCTTGTGAAAGAATAGTCTTCTATAACATAAGCTGGTGGTTGAATATTAAGAGTAATTATTGTGTTCATTTGATGTTCTCATTCTAATGTTTGAAGGAAGAGTGCATTCCTCATACCAATAATTCTGACCATTAATTGTGACCCCCATATTAGCAAAATATATTGGCAATCTGGGTACCTTCTCTGTAAATGTGAAGGATTCTAATGTTTTGAAAGGACTTAAAAAGCTCCTTAGCATCATCTATAAATTTATAATGCTCTTTTAGGACCTATGAGAAACAGCCTTATTTTTGAGTCCTCCTCCACGTCAATGTTGGGAATATGACGATCTTTAGCCAAGATTAAACCTAGAAGCACCACTAAGGCTTCAGCAAAGTTATTGGATTGAGAACCCAAGTTCTTGGCAAAAGCAGCAAAGAATTCCCCTTTGTTGTTCCTAAGCACTCTCCCACCACTAACCTGCCCAAGATGTCCTTTTGAGGATCCATCAAAATTAAGTTTTCTCCATCCTGTATCAGGAGGAGTCCACACAGTAATTTTTCTTTTCTAATTTTTGAGAGTATCCACATTATCCAAAGTGGATTGTATGTTCCAAATGGCAACAATTTCCTGTTCAACAGAAGTGGGGAAGTTTTTTGGCCTTTTGATTTGGAACGAATTAACATTCTCCTGTATTGCCTGATAGATTTTCAAGAGCACAACATTCCAATGCCTACTTCTGTTTCTAAATCCTGTTATTGCTTTCTTTCCAGATGCCCTAGAAGATGTGTGGAAGGGCTTGCGACCAAATTTTTTGAATAGTAGGATGACCAAATAGAGGGGCCACACTGGCAATCAACAGCTTTATCTCCCTAGGCCAAACCCATTGGGTTTTGAAATTATTCAGAATAGCTTGCCTGATATTCCATGCAAACGTACACTCTATTAATAGATGATTAATGGATTCCTCTTCTTTTTTGCACATGATTGGTAAGGGAGAAACCCCTACTCTTCAAATTGTCAATTGTGAGCATTTTTTCCTAAGTAGCCCATGAGCAGATGAGATTATGATTATGATTATGATTCCATATGAATTTCCAGTTGTAGTCAGGTGTCTGAAGGTCCATGAGATTATGGAGATGAGATTATGATTCCATATGAATTTCCAGTTGTAGTCAGGTGTCTGAAGGTCCATGAGCAGATTAAAGCCAAATTTAATTAAGATCCAGTTGGGGCAATTGTCTACACTATTTCTTTGGCATCCTTCTTTGAAATCCAAGAATACCAGAGTTGCTGGGACTGTGCAAAAAGAGACAATTGATCCCCAATGTAAGCAGGATAAGGTGCAAACCCGAACTGTCCTAACTATATCAATTTGAAAAGCCACATTAACATGTTGGAGGATAGATTAAATCTACATAACATTATGAAGTGATTTTTATGGCAACATCAGGACTCCAGGAAAAGAATCCAAGAGATTGAGAAGGAACTTTAGACAGAGAAGGAGAAAGCCAGAGACCATTGATGATGAGATTTGGCAGGAAGTTAACAAATTCTCTGCCACATTCCAAAAATGAGAAAATCTGGAGCAGAAAATTCTCACTATTCAAAGAATCCAAGATGAATTGAACGAAAAATCATGCTCAAGTTGTGACCTTCAGCAAAAACACTATAAAGAATCGAGCTACTAGTCTCTATGTGCTCCAGAACAAACTACAAAAAAGTAAAAGGGATATCAAGTTAGAGGGTCCTGCGAAAAGAACAGGAGCAAAGACTATGGCCCAGAATGTTGAAACCATTGTTATTGAGGCGGACCCCACGGACGCTTCTTTTGTGGACCAAGTGAACTTCCTGACTAAAGAATGGCAGGGTGCCTCAGACCTGCAGAAGCTTGCTGATATCAACTATGTTGTCTTATCACTATTTCTTTTCTTGTTTTTTTGGTGGTTTTGATTGTTCTGTACCTCATGGAACTTGTTCCTCTTGCTTGATGGCTACTTCGTTGTAAAAGGGTTCAGGCCCTTTCAAAAACCTGTTCTTTTACAATTATCTAAAACAATGGAATTTTAGAATTACATTTATTTTCAAAAATTATTATTGTTAACTGTCATCTGATGCAGAAGAGAAGTTTTTAGATTTTTTGAATTTTAACAGCTGATAGTTTTCCCTAGATTTAATTGTTTTGTTAATTCATATTTTCAAATGACACATAGAAATACAATAGAACAAAAGGTATCTAAAACTCCATTGTTTCCATCGATGCTTTAGATTTAATTTTTAATTTTTTTGTAGTCTTGCTAACTATACCTGAGAGTTGTCTGATTAAAATGTCACCAAAATTATTTGAGCATAAACATTATATAGAAGCAATTTGATTATAACCCACAACTAGAACTAAAATAAATGAAGCTGACAAAAAAGGAAACCTGACATTGCTTTAAGAAAAATGTTAGGAAATATACCATATAAAAGCCAAGGAAGCGGTCACTCAGAAGCATTTGTACTTTTTCATAATGAGTGGGTAGATATCCATGTGGATTGCTTCCAGTGTCTTTGTTAAGCCGTCCCCATTCATATCCTGTTGGTGTGAGTTTGTATGCAGTTAAGGAGCAAGAGCCAGGAGTGAAGCTGCATGTTAGAATTATGCATTTCTCTCCATCCCATTGCTTATTGTTTTCTAGGATTCGGGCATGACATGTCAAGTCCTGAAGTTTCACAACCAGAAAATAAGTAATAATTATTTAACATGTTTTATGCTGTGTATAAATACAACCTGCCTTTACAACTAACAAGTACTGCACTAAACACCACAAACCTGAGGTGATAACTGAGGAAGTTCATTCGGTTGTGTATGCATCCATCCTAAAGGTTCTAGATCATTCAGAAAATCATGCTCAGGCAAAGCCGAGGGCAAATGAACTTGTTGATGCGTCCCCCACTGTGGAGGCATAGATATGCAACGAATTTCCTTCACCTGTGGATTGTCTGGGGGACTTACACCATAGAGATAGCCTGCAATCTGGGTTCGAAGGTCTGCTATACAAATGAATTTCTTCAATATGTTCTTAGGAATGATGTATGTATAGCCAGTTTCCTGTTCAAAATACCAAACTAACCAATGATTAGATCATGGTGATAATATAAAAATCAAATGGCTAAAAAAACCTACAGATTAATTGTACCTTGATATCATCTGAGTTCACATAGATATGATTGACTCTGAGATAGAGGTTTGTTGCAGATATAGCCCTAACTCGCCAATCTGTTTTAGAACCAAAAGCAGCCTGCTCATAGGGACTCGTGGTGGTAACAATCAACTCATCACCATGCACATTTGTAGTTCTAGTTGTAACAGCAGTGAGTTGGCTCGCTTCCTTTGCCTGTAAACAGCATGCAGATCCCAATAAATTCACTTTGCTACTATTCCTTATATTCGTATCAGAATGCAAACCATCATCATTTAACTAGAATAACTGAAACAGGATCTCTCACCTGCTTTTCAATTTCTGCAATCTGTTGCCTTTGTTGAGAAGGTGGGGTTATTTCAGCTCCAAGTATAATATCCCTAATTTCTGATTGAGTTAATGCTGATGTATTAACATTATTCTTCTTTGCATAGTCAGATAGGATCAGGTCTCTCAAAGCTACTTCCACCTGCATTAGCAATATTCGAGTTTGTTTCAAGATACAGTCCCTCTGCCTAAAACTTCAACAAAGCAAAATTCATGTACACCTTTTCATAACAGAAACCCTGCAAAAACAGAGAACCGTAGACCCTCTGTAGAAAATATTATGGCTTCATAAAGGTTTACCTTCATCCATTGATCATCGGAGAGGTTTGGCCAAATGTGATGTGGTTCGGTAACGACTGTCTTGTCAGGTTTCAACAACATCTTTGCTTTCTCGTTATTCACATGAAGGGCACGAAGTATCAATATTAGGCGAGAAAATGCTGTGTATGAAGAGATAGTCTTTAACCAATCATCATAAATGTTGAAGAGAACCATTTGGGGCTCAGTAGCCTTCAGAATCAGATCACCAAACTTTTCAATTTTTAAGCATGCTTGGAAAGGCAACTGAAGCTCACTGCCTTTGATGACAATGTTGGGAAAGTCAAGTAAGTGAACTTCCAAGGGGTCAAGCATTCCCTTACGCGTAACAATAATCTGTTTTGGTTGCTCCTCAACAGGTAATGACCTTACCAATGCAGCTACTTCTTCAGCTGTCTTCCATTTTGCTAGCTGACCAAGCCGCTTCTGCCCTGCCCACACACTAGTATGAATGACCTGCAGTATCCCATTCCTTTATTTATGTTAGACAGGATCGTGCCCTTATAATCCTTTCCCTTATAAAGGATTTTTTTGACTGACGCCCCAAACATGAAAGATAGTAGTATATATTAAACACAAATGGCATGCTAGAAGGGAAACAAACCTTCAAAAATAGTTGCCCTGTCCTCGGGTTGAAAATGAAAATTGCCCCATTGATAGGCTTTGTTGTAAGATTTCCTTCAAAAGTTTTATGGATAGTGACACGATATACATTTGTATCATCCACAAACCATATGATTTGGTTGCTGAAAATTTCTCCATAATTTTGAGAAGACAAATATGGTTCTGTTGGCTCAGAAGAATAAAGCTGTAGACCTTTTCTTATCCGCTCCCTTAAAACATACAGTGCAGGATTTGACTGCAAAATTTTAAGAACATATGCATAAGCACTTCAAAAACATAGAAGAAATGAGATTGTATGGAATTCACCATATAATATGAAAGTATTGATTTACCTTCATTATTTTATTCATAGCTTGGGCTAGAAGAGGCTTCGAACCCGGAAACCAATTACCAAATGCAGAGTGTAGATTGTAGGCAAGATCAATGGCAATCATAACACCTGAAACAAATTAGGTTTAGCTTAAACTTCATAACATTTCAAAATAGAAATCTATCTTGGCCTTAAATTTCACAAACAATGTAAGCAAATACAATCAAAATGATTAATGAGAATTCTCTCTTGTAATGTAGCTCTGATATTTAAGATCCAGATGCTATTTTAACAAAATTTCCAGAGGCACGTACCAGTGGGTGATGGATAGATTGACATGTTGTCTGTTGTGTAATCCAAGAACTTGGCTCTTGTATATCTCTCTATGTCATGGGAATCATAATCACCCCAACGAAGTTGCACATCAATCCAATACTTATTACTTGCCTTCTGATCAAAAACATCCTTTGACTCTGCAACAAGGCTGGGTTTACACATTGGCCATTTATAAGCTGCAAAGAGAAGAATATCAGCACAAGAGCTGTTCATCTTATAACTTTTCCGAGGATGTATTGTTTCCTTTTGGACAGTCTCAATTTCCAAAGCATCCAACTCTTGGTCAAGGACCTGACAGAGATCCATAACAACACTTTCGTGTACCTTCTGCCACAGATGAGCTCTAAATATCTGTATCAATGATATTTTCAGTGTTGGAATTTTCCCATGCATGAAAATTCCAGTCAAATCTAACTGCACTTGGAAACCCACATAAACATTGGCACGATTTATGGTAGGAGACCACCAGAGAGTAAATCTTCGATTTGGAATTTGATTCAGCCCTGATCTTTGTGCATTTGTCAGCTTTTTGTACTTCATTGACTCCTCAAAACCAGATGCTTTTTCCCAAAACAAACCTTCCCATGTTGGAAAGCTTCACCACACATGCAAGGAAACATCAGAAATCATCCAACAAGATTTTGCAATGGTCGCTAGCTGAAAGACAATCTTTTATATCCATTAAAAAAAGTACAGAACTGGTACCTAAGGGAATAGAAAAAGGATTAGAACTTACTAAGTTCCCTTGAAGAGAGTATGCTCCAGAATGCCTTCAACTCCTCCAAGTGCCTGAATAACATCTGTTCGATAATTATTCAAATTCCACAGCTTCCCATCATGGCGCTGATGAGTCCACCAAAATGGATTTTGCTTCAAAACCTGATACTGTTTAAAGTCTGTCCGTACCCTCCACCCTTTATCATATGCTAGTGTATGCCGATCTTTCTGAAAGAGAGTATTAATACGAGGAATACCTCTATCCCATGAGTCCTGCAACAAACAAAAAAAGAAACGATTAACATTAATGGAGCAGATTCAGTAATTAAAGCCTCAGAAAGTAAATAGTTGAAAGGATACCTCAAGATCCTCAAGAGTTAAACGCCTATTCTGAGCCTGTGCCTCTTGCCTTTTTAAAGCATATTCTGCCCAGACACGTTGAGAATCTATAAACTCACTCTCCCAGGGCTGCAATACAAAACACTGTTAGCTCAGTCCCTTACAGCTAAACTTAGAATGATATAGAACAGTGAGGAAAATTGTCAATTTGTTACCTGTATGTATCGATATAGATTAGGAATAAGTTGATCTTCTTCATGGCTCATTCCACTACGGAAATGTGTTACACCAACATCTGTCTGTTGGCTATAACGCAAGTCACTCTGTGGAATCAAAATATGTCCCATAGATAACATTCCCAGTCCTCCAATTTCCTTGGGTGTATAGAAAATGACAGGAGGAAACCTAGTCCACAAAAAGTCAAATATAAGAATGAAAATATGTATATAACCCAATAACTTCAAATTTGTCTCTTTAGGTCCTTTGTACAATTACCCTTGTGTGAAGAAAGACAACATACCTGCTAGGCATCTTGGAGTTCAAACCAATTTTAATGCGAGTTTGAATTTTATTTTCACATTTCACTAGGAGATCAAGAAGCTCTTGTGTATGCACAGTTGCTTCACGGAAGTAGGTCATAAGCCCTGCAGAGCTCAAAAAATACATAAGCACGTGAAATAAAACCCTAACAATATTCCAGAAAAGCATATTTTCTGCAAACAATCTGAAAAGCTTGAGAACTATGGAAAACCCAATGAAGGCACTAAGCAAGCAAGGAGAAGATATCACAAAGTGCATCAGACATTAACAAGCAAAAGCACCTACCTATAAGTGCAGTATTCCACTTGTTTACAATTTTTGTGAAAGTTGTCGATCCTGATGACATGAGGATCTGCCTAACCCGATTCTCAAACACCTTCATGTGTTCATCATCAACACGCAAGAAAGCAACAGCAGTGCGCTCTTTAGTCTGTTCATTTTGCAGATTCCAGACTCCATCCTTTAAGTTGCTGAATGCTTCTTGAGTCATTCTCATCTTGGGCAATATGCGAACTTCAAATCCACACCTACATATAATGCATATCCAGGTATGAATATTTTATGTCATTCATGCAAAATGGCACTACTTAACAAAGTAGGAAATAAATGACATAGTTGAGTCGGGTAGACATACATGCTGAAAAGCAAATTAGGATTGTCCTTGCTGTACACAGAAACAAAACTGTTCTCCCACTCTAATGTTGTGATACTACGAGGAAGTCTGTTCTTTATATCCCAGAAAACACTCCTTCCAAGATTAACTGCAATGCATAAAGAAATAACATGTATATAAATAAAAACTGCAATATGACTTTTAATTTATTCCCAAAAAACCAAAATGAAAAAATGAAAATCAATATTACCATCATGCTTCATCAGCCTCATTCGAGCATCTCTAGGCCAGCACTTCTTATTGTTATAACCAACCATGTTTTCATTATTTGGATCTGGATGTTCCGTAAGGTAGCGCTGGATAAGATCCCTTGCTTCTTCATGAGTGAATCTAAAAAGCATGTGCACCTTGTCAATATATCGAGAATATAGCCTTATTGGATGTCTTGTCTCCACTTTTGTATCCCAATAAGTAATAAACTCATTTGGCATCTGTGGGGAACCAGCTATTTCACTTGCCCGAGTCAAACCAAGAACCAGGAGATCCAGAACAAGACCATAATATTGCACAACAAAGGATGCAAACTGGAGGCCTCGTATTAAGCCATACGAATTTGTATGGCTCATATCTTTGTATGATAAAACCACATTGTTCTTTGCTGTGACATAATCAGCAATATTATGATCAAGCACCAATCGTAAAAGCCTGCAAGTTGGATTTATTTAATAAACATAATCAGAACTTCAGAAAGGATTTCTCAAGTAGAATAAAAATCACAATGCTAAAGCTAATAACACACCTGTTCAACATTGTCAGATCTATTTTTTCAAAGAACTTCTCAAATTTTGTCTGTAGCATCACAACACATTGGCCTTCACTAGTGTCCCATATATCCTGTAAATTATTTATGCCTTGACACCATTTATAAACCAACAGAGGAGGTGGCTCTGAATCTGCAGGTTTAATCCAGTTTGGAAACAGATGGCGTTTGTCACCTTCATACCAGAGATACTGATCAAGATATGCATCTGTGATTTTCTCCAGAGGTTCAATTTCATAAACAGGAATCAGATAGCTGTACAAGTCCATAAATTCAATTCCTACCTGCATCATGTAACCCACAGTTAACCATTAACATATGCACAGCAATATCTCAATCTGAACAATGCTTATGGCAGGAATGGTTAAAAGTTTAGCATACTTCTTTAAAGGAGCGTTGAGTAAGCAGATGACGTTTAATACGTGACAAAGCCTCATGAGGATTGTCATATGCCTGTTCAATAAGACCTAGCTCTTCTCTCTGTTGCTGATTTAAACGGACTGCAACACTGTAAGACTCCTTCAACCGCTCAAGTGCCAGTATCAGAAGCTTAGTATCATGCTTATATGACAACGGTGGAAAAGGAATAGGAGAAAACTTTCTTGATTCCAGCCAATGCACAGTAGTGGTATAGATAGCCACAGCTTCCTCTGGTGTCACATATGGACCATCTTTCAAGTAATTATGTTGTCGTTCCTGCAGGAAAATTAACCAAGTCAATAAGCTATAATAATTGTAGAGGTTCCCAATTTACAAAACATTCCTTACATGTCACACATTTAAACACAAACTAAGCATGATAGACTGCTTGCCCCAAATAAGAAAAAGAAAACATACCTGCTCTGCTTTAAGCCATAGACGTGTGAGCCTTCCCAGATTTTTACGACAAACTGTCTTGTCCACTGTTGCACCACGCCGAATACGTTCACGATTGTAGTGTGCAACATTAGTCCACCAATCTGCTTTAGATTTAACATAACGAAGAATCATATTCTCAATAGGCACTGGCAAACCTGGTACCTGCAGTATCAAAGCAGTTGTTTATTAGTAAACATGCAATAATAGAAAATAGAGACAATCAAGATGAATTTAAAGCATTGTTATAAGAGTACCTTCCAAGGGATGTTTGCCTTCCAACAACGCCAAGCTTCACTCAGGTGCTGCAAGATAGTGCGTGCTTTGTTCTGCTTAATACCCTCTGTCACAGTTCCACCACTTATGTAAGAATATCACATGACAGACCATCTAAAGGAACTTGGATGATTCTTCATAGAACAAAAACAAAATTCCATGTCAAATAGAGCTAGGCAATTTTCAAACCAACTGCAAACCAAGAGTATCATACAATCATGACAAGTGATAAGGAATCCCGAACAATCAAATAAAAGACTTGCAGAAAAAGATTTAAGAATCCTCACTAAGAAAAGGAAGAATTCAAGGCTAACACCATCAACTAAATGATTTCTTCTAGAGAATCATTTCAAGCAGAACCCTGCTTTCCTGTTATCTCTCCAATAAAAAATAAAAGCAATTTAGAATATATCAATTTAAAGAAAGTGGCTTTTCTTAGAATTACCTGGCATTGCATCAAGAACATCATGCATGACAGCTGCTCTAAGTTCCAAGTCAAAATGACTTTCAACCCTTTGTTTGGTCACAGTCTTTGCCACTCCCTTCGAATGACGGCCTTCAAACTGTCGAGCAAGCAAGTTCCCAAGCCATCTTTCCAACAATGGCACAATACCACGTAGGAAAAACAACCACACCCTCCACATTGGAGCCCAGAAACCACAACCAGGTCCCTTCCCAACAGGTCCAGTATTAAAGCGATAGTAAATTAGATGCTTTAAATCCTTGCACATTCTGATTTGCCGCATGAGACGATACTTGTAACGATACATACCAGTCAACTGCCCTACATGGGAAAATGTATACTGCAATCCATCTGCCAACTGGAACGCATCTACATTTCCCAGCCGAAATTGTATATTGGCATCCACAACAAGCTTTGTCAATCTCAGAATCTCACGACACAAGTGAAAAGCATTTCCAAATCGTGATTTTTTACGCTCTTTGGTTGTGAGTGTCTTCACAGGTTTTAGATTGAAATTATAGTCTAAATGAAGATAATTCAAGTTCTTTCGATGAATAAGAAGATTCAGCATGTTGTATCCCTGCCTACAAACCTGAAGTCCTGCCTCTGCCCAGTCCAACTCAGTTGTCTGGAAAAACTTAGTAGCTTGGAGGGAACGGAACAAGTACTTCTTTTTCTGAGCCTTTGGTGGCCTATGGTGCAGTTCATTCAATACATAACACTTTAACAGCTTCTGATAGCTCACTCGAACCTTCACTGGATATGTGGGAGGACTGAATCAAAACAATAAAGTTTAAAGAAATTATTCTTAACGAACCTACAAATTTATAAAAGAAGAGCATGAAAGAGAGTTCATAATGTGTGTGATGCACCAAAGAAATAGAACACGTTGAGAACATACCAGTGCTCCTTATACCAATCAGAAACAAGAGGAATGTCCTCAGCTCGTCTTGTCCGACCTGATCGCATATTGAAAGGTCGTGGAGCAAATAATAATGAAATACCTGCTGCTGTTGTATCTGTATAAAGTGGTGTATTATACAACAATGGTTCAACAGCTTCAGGAAGAAAAAAGTCATCATCATCCTCTTCTTCATAAGTTTTCTTATCCCGACGATCAGTCCTATGAAAGGAAATCGGATGGATCAAAGGATCAAAATAAAAGGCTGGTAAGTCAGGATCTTCTGTCTTTATGTACATGACCATAGGAGTATGATATACACAAAGCTTCACTTTCCTTGGCCTATTGTTGTAGAGATGAGGAAATGCAATTCTATACTCTGTCCGAAGTGGAGAGCGGATAATAAGCTTATTAATATCATTAAACTCATTCCAGTCCTCATCACCTTTCTCCATATCCCGGTACAAAGGCTCAAACTTTGGACCACCTGTTGATAGAGAAGATGCACAAGTCCAGATGGAAATTTATGAATACAAGCAACTACAAAAAATAAGAAAAAAAACTATTGACCCAATAATCAGATTAATTATAGGATGCATGATACCTGGTATGCACATGTTCAATGCTTTTGCGGTGAAAAATGATTCCATATCAAAAAGATAGAAATAGTTTTTATCAATCAAATCGGAAAGCAGCTGCCCTGCAAGTCGGTGCAAAGTTGCCATGATTGGAAGTGACAACTGCCACCTTCTATAACTAGGACCATTGATAAGTTTTGTTTTCACCAGGGGCTTATGATCATAGAACCATGTACATACAGCAGAATCTTCTTCCTCGTCAAGCTCCAGCTGGATAGGTTCCAAAGGATCCACATCTAACAAATTGTCTGCATAATCTAAAGGTGGTTCCTCATCGTCAAATGGTGGAAAGCGCATTCTTTTAAAATGCCGCCTGTCTCTTTTCTCTCTCCGCATCATGATCCACATTGTACCCCACTGTGGACAAGCCTCCAATAAGGTTTATGATTGACAATAAGAGGGAGAAAGTATAAAACAAGAAAATTGTCAAAAGTAAAATAAACAACTTTACCTGAGCCATGAATATTGGTTCAACAACCCAGGGTATTTCATTAACAAATGTAATAGCCCCAGTAATATGATATAGCACCTTCACATCTCGGACCTTTACAAGCAGATATTTTTCAAATGCACAAACCAAATGATAAGCACAACCTTCAGTACAATGTATGGATAAAAACTGTAGTATACAAAAATACAACGTAAAATGTAAGCTTAATACCTGCTCCCAGGGCATAGGCATGTTTTCAAGAAGCTTGTACACTGCATGAGGAACAAATTTAAGTGCTCCAAGATAAACACGTTTATCATGTCGATATTTTTTGGAAGACATATCTCCATGATCTCTGTCAATATCCAAAACTCAGTCATTAAAAGAGAATTAAGAAGAAATTGTAACATTCCTATGTAGTCAAGCAAGAGCATGATTTTGAAAGGAATCAAGCATCTCAAGCCAAAGTCTGAAATGCATTTTTATTAACCTAGTCCAGAATACTCCTCCTTTGCTAGACACTGCAAAATGGATAAATAAATAAATAAAGCAACACTTAAAGCTTCAATACTTTAGACCCTACTGCAACAATGGCATGAAACAACTCAGTCAAAAATATGCCTGTCCTTTCCAATCCGGGTGTAAGTGTGACCAGTAAGGCCCCTCTTTATACCTTAGCTTAGTCATGAGATTCAAAACCAGTAGTACAATATTTGAACAATATATAAAGTAAATGGACAGAAATCCCCTTGAGAGTCCCTTGAAGAAGAGGCCTAATGCCCCAAATTGGCATCTGGCTTGAACATGACCTTAAAAACAACTAATCACTGCAAAATGGATAAACAAATAAAGCAGCCAAATTAAGGGACATTAAATGTCACAAAATTTCCTCTGTGTATCACTACAGACCCCAAAACAACACTGAAGGTTCCATTTACTTAAAGCCTAGCAGATCTATGCAAAGAAACAACCCAGTACAGAATATGTCTGTCTCTCCCAAACACTTCTATATAAACAGATAAAGTTGCCAAACTAGACAATGTTCTTTCCAGGGACTTCAGGGTTCCACAGTGCATTAAATTTGAGGAGAGTTTCTGGAACACAGATAGGAAAAAATCTTGTTCTTAATTGAAAACAAACAAACATATTTGAAGTTCATGCCTTTTTAAGTCTCCAAATATCCAAATGTACACTGAAATTTACGTTGCAATTCAAATTTATCATGCTAAAACTTGTTACACTTAAGGTTTTAATTACATTGCACAGGTACTAGATCCAGCCTGATCTGTACCACAACTAGAGAGGTCCAACCCAGTCCAGACAAGTTTTTAGTTTCGGTACACTGTTAACTAAAAATCAGTAAAAATAAACTTTATTTATTAAAAAAAGACTACAGTGTAAGAGCATGGAAAGGTGAAAGCCAACAAGAAAACATAATCTACTATTAACCTTGAACTATTGAAAACATCTACTTTGCATTGTTAGGCCACCATTGAAGTTCATATATTGTCAGCTTATGTACATGTATTTTAAGATTTATTTATTGTTAAAGCTTTTTTCTGCTGAAACCATGGACATTTCAAGCAATTCATTGACATCATGCTCACCAAAAACCTGAAGCCCGCCTCACTATCAACAAAAAGTTAAGCATCAACTTTTTCTGAAGCTGGCACCACTGGTAGAAGCCTCGGCATGGCTTTTAAGTCTTACATCAGGATGCTCATGTTTTTTTAGTGCTAAAGATTCGAAGTTATAGGTACATAGCATAACTATATAATATTAATATACTATATGAGATAAGTTATGCTATATGATTAAAATTTAAACATAGGTTATGCCACATAAATAAAGTTTAAACATTTAGAAATAAATAAAATGTTTAAAATGTTTATATTTCAAAGTTTTTCTTATTCTTAAAATATATAATTTATTTAAAAAACATAAAATGCTTTATAAGTATAAAAATATGTATTCAAAGATTAAAATATGTTAACATATAAATATGATAATTGTTAATATTAGCGTATACTAGTCCAAAATGATATTTTTATTAAGAAGACTTTTTGCAAAGTTAAAATTTAGTATGGAAAATCATCCAATGGAAGTGATATGCATTGTCCAAAGAGACAGCAATGCAAGTCATTTAAATAGCAAATGAAGACATTTAAAATACATGTTTTTGATTCAAAATTCACTGGGACTAACAAAAGTCCAGTCTCATTGTATTGGAGAACCAAATGTGAAGCTTTTCCCAATAGCAACAACTCACACACAATATGCAGAGTTTATAAACCAGACAAGAGCCAAACATGAAGAGAAGAAAATTACATCAGCATCTCAAGCGGCAAAAAAGGTAAAAATTTATTAAAACATCTCATAGTTCGGCTCCTTGAATAGCTCCACTCCAACATTTGCCCAAGTAGGCAAATGTGCAACTGAGATATGTCAATTTGCTGTGAAGACCATGAGGAAGTCGCAGAAAAAATGTACATAAATTAGAGGCTCAACAATACTTCCAAAAACCTATTATATCATGTATTTAATAAAACATGAAAACAAATCCAAAATACTATATCTTTGATATACTAATTCCCTGAAGAGGGGTCTCAAAGAGGACTTGTATATGGAAATCAAAAAACCATTAGACAGTTGTATACAACCATATGGTATTATGTCTACTTTGAAAATCTCAAATCTTTAATTAGACTAGTGGTGCAATCGAACTACGCATATTTTCATTTCAATGTTATTTAAGTCCACATATGAAAGTCATGGTAGATGGGATTGCTAAGTTTGAGGAGGGTTACAAAATGCCATCTTTTGAAAGTGTGTGATCTAGTCTACTAGAATATAAAGTTGAATATATATCCAAAGCGCTTGATGAGCTGAAAAAACAATGAAGAAAAGTAAGCCATGGTGTAGCAAGTGATGAGAGGTCCTATGCTGGCAAATGCCTCTTCTAAATATCTTGACACAAATGCCCTTAAGGTCGATCAATAAAAGCATGCATGCAAGGACTGATGATTTCATATTCAGATGTACTGAATCTGCTATTCTGGTCATTGGAGATTCATTCATGTTATGATGGATAAAGCAGCAAATTGTAAAGCAAGAGTTACCTACTTATAGCCAAATTTCCTTATTATTTTAAACACTATATGCAGTATGTGTTTAGGATCTTTTGTTGAAAGAGCTAGCAAAACTGGAGTAAATAAATACTCTTATGCAAGAAGGAAAACATATCTTGAAATTTATACTGTAATCATCAGTTGACCAAACATTATTTCATTCATTCTTGAAGCGAGAAATTTTCTATCATTCTTGAAAGGGAGGAGGACAGTACACAATCTAAGTTTTGTAAAAGGAGCAATACAAAAGATGGTGAAGAAGTTATCTTAGAAAGTTCATTTTAGGAGGAGACAGAGAAGGTTTTGAAAATGATTGAGCCACTTATTGAAACTTGAGATTAATTGATAGCTGTAAACCTTGCATGGGTTTCGCATGTGATGACATGGACAGATGAAAGGAATAAAGCACAGGAGTACTCACAAATGTTAAGGAACAGTAGTGCAATTGGTCATTTTGCAAGTATGATGGCACACATGACATAATCCTATGCATGCACCAGATCCTTTAATTATTAATTTATAGAGATATGGGGAGGTATGTTAGCAACAATACGCAGGTGTAATGTCCCCTTCTCAACCCTGATTGTTCTTGTGACCGTTGGCCTTTTTTCTGGAAACCCGAAGGCTAGTCGGAAGATAAATTAGGGTTTCCTATTTTTGAGGAGGTCATTGTTCAGAGATGATGGATTAAATGGCGGATTCCTTCTGGGTTTTCAGAGGGCTTCGCAGTGGTATGTTCATCTCGGCATTCAGAGCACTTTTTGGAATTTACTATTTTTAGTAAATTCTATTTTTGGCAGCTTTCCAGATGAGCTCAGGTTGGTTGACTTCCGGCTTCAGAATGATCAGTTGACTTCTTCAGTATTGGCTTCAGGGCACTGTCGGAGAAATAAGCTAAGTCATTTAAATTAAAAAGTCACGTTTTAATTATTATAATTTAACGTTGACCCTTGGCTTAGACTTAATGACTTAATGTTGATTTTAAAAGGTGGGTCTTTGAGGGTGGCGCCCTCATTGAGAAATGATTTAATATTTCCCTAAGTCAAAGCAATGGTTGGAGGGGCGCATATTTCATAGGATGATATTTAATTAAAATGTCAATTCTAAAGCCTTGAAGAGAAAGTACGCCCTCTTGAGGAGATGAAGGTTTTGACCTAAAAGCAGATTTTAGGGTTTCGTGAAGTCAAGCGGAAGTTATAAAAAGGAGTCTTGTGCATCATTTTTGGATCTTGGAAAAATACACCGTTATGCTGCCGGATTGACTCTGGATCACTTCGAGGGATGAAGACCTCCTAGCATTGGGCATCTCTTCTCGTTTGTAAGACAACGACTAGTGATGATTGTTAGTCTAGTTGTGAGTTTGCATTTGTATTTGTGCTTAGTATTCAATTTGGTCTTGTTGAGTAAGTTGCATGTTAGTGAGTTTTCTGTACTTGCAGTTTTAGCTACAGCAGATTTGAAGTTTTAATCATATCTCAAAAAATACAAAAAATATCATTGTGGGTATTAGCTTGTTGCATGTGTTAGTCTTAGGCGCCCTTATGCTCCATATTGCAGATTTTAATATTGTGAACTGAATTTTTAAAGCCAAGTCGAGTTTCTCAGCTGGGCCGTACCATTTAGGAACATTGGGATTTGTGCATAATTAATATATGGGCTTTAGATCTGATTTCAGTGTCTCATCCTAGGCGTGTGTTTGGTTAAGAGTTAATGCATTTGATTTCAAGTTAATCGGAGGTGATTCATGGAAGATATGAGCATTTTAGCAAGTCCTTAGACTGCTGTTCTAAACATTTAATGAGCAGATTGTAAAAGAAATCAGAAATCTGTATCTTGATACTTGAAGGCATTTGGTTTTGTATTACTATGCAACGTAACGTTGGAATTCCAAATGATGTAATGCTGATCCTTTAAATTCATAAGACATTTGCAGGCAAAGGCTCTTTATTTGTAAAACTGACAGTAGTACTGGCAGTTAATTCATTATTGCTTAAATCAGATTGTGTTCTTATTTCCATTCAAAGTTATTGTAATAGTGAGATCTCCGCCCTATGGTCGCTACTATCCCATCCCGGGTTAGCAAGCACATTCTGGGTGTTGAGTAGTTTCATTTCTCAGCATCTCTCTTTCAAGCATCGTTTGTTTTCACTCCGTCATATGGTCGCCCCTCACTCCGCTTTGGATTGGGTAGCACATACTTGGCGTCGAGTTCCTTTTCCAGCATAAGCAGTTTTAGATCCTCTGACCAATGCTCACCATCACCGGTGCCATTTGGTTAGAGTTGCTTTCTTGCAGTTTTTTTTGGACATGGATATGGAATTGGACATTGCAACTAGCTTTAATTTCAGCAGGTTGGTTCAAAGAAGTGTTAACTTATTGTTTACAAAAAATATAAAAAATGTTGGTCTCAAGGAGGCAAAGAGTTGAAGACAAACAGCCATACATAGGATTCTGAAGTAATAGCATGTTTACAGTATTCTGCATGCAAAACAAATTGCAGATGCTCATGGTTTGATTTATAATACATATTAACAAGAGGAACTGATTAGGGTTGAATACTAAAAAGCATGACTTGCTAATTCTCATTCATGATTATTGTACAGCATTTCCCCAATACCTTTACTCCAGTATAGTACTGTAGATTGAGTTATCCTCACAAAACTTGTATTTTATTCAAGAATCTTGGAATGTCAGATTTTTTTGCCCTCCTGAATGGATATGAATTTTTGAACTTGGTAAATATGCCTTAATTCCTTAAATGCTGGTGTGTGTACACCACGAAGCAAATAAGTTCAGAAAACTTCTTTACCCTCAAACAACACTCAAGGATTGAATTCCCTAGACCCTGGTGTATCAATGTCATCAAGCAGCAGTAGTCACAAATATTTCTGCCCCTGCTAAAGATTGCAGAAAGGTAAATAAAAATTCAAGGCAATGAATGTTACTTTTTGAACTTGGTAAATATGCCTTAATTCCTTCAATGCTGGTGTATGTACACCACGAAGCAAATAAGTCCAGAAAACTTCTTTACCCTCAAACAATACTCAACGATTGAATTCCCTAGACCCTGGTGTATCAATCTCGTGAAGCAGCGGGAGTCACAAATATTTCTGCCCCTGCTAAAGATTGCAGAAAGGTAAATAAAGCATTCAAGGCAATGAATGTTACTTTTTTAATCTTGCAAATTTAATCAAACTTATCACCTAAATGTTTTATTTTTTTTATTTTTTTTATTTTTTTTATATTGAGAATTATCACCTAAATGTTATGTGACTTTTTCCCAAGAGAAGAGAAAATTATGATTTAACCCTTTAGATTTAAAAGGGAAATAGAAAATAAAGGATATTATGATCCTTTGGTTAAAAGAGAGATTAATAAAGAATATATATATATCCTCTTTTAAAAAAGGGAGAGGAATAATTATTTATTTAAATAATTAATAAAAGACAACCTTTGTGAAAGGTTGTGATGGTTTGGAAACCACCACTTAAGGCTTATATAAGCGTTTATGTGAGACTTGGAAAAAGGGGAAAAACATTCAAGGATGGAGAATATTCAAGGAAGAAGAACACTCAAGGAAGAAGAAAGTGGTTGGTGAGCTATGAATATTAGGGGAAGGGAGCACACAAAGTGTGTCCAACTCGGGGTACAGCATACACCCGGGACGGTTTTGGCGAAGGCTTGGTTTGCAAGTGTTGAGCATTGTTATTCGAGAACCAGCACTTGTGTAGAGCGCAATAGTGTGCTGTGTTCCAAAAGGAATTGGTTGCTCCTAGATTGTTCCATAGCAAGAGTCAATACTACAGACATCTTCCTAGAGTGAAAGTGGCTTTTCCAAGTGTTGTTATTCAGATAAGTATTAAAAACTATTGATGCTACTATATATATTGGGAATATTATCTATATGATTTTGATGTTAATCTATGTGAATTATATGGATATGTTATTCAAATTACTATGTTAATTATGTAAAATCCCACCCTTATTTTTTCCAAAAACTTCACAACTTGCACCCATTAGCGTTAGCCCAAAATGCAATCATAGATAATTGGAAGCAACCCTTCACTTTCTGATCACCTAGATCCTGGAGAGGGCAAGGTGAGAGCATACGGTGTAAGGGGATTTGTATGTAATAATAATGCTGGAAGTAAACAAGTAAAGCCATTGACAGCAAGCCAACCAATAGGGAAAGTAAATCACTTGGCGGCAAAGCCAACCACTTCCACTTTTCAGCGGGCTACAAGAAAGTAAACTAAAGTAAAGCACTTGGCAGCATAGCCAGCCACTTCCACTCTTCAACAGGCAACAAGAAGAAAAATAGAAAATTCAACCACTTATTCAACGGGAGTGCGAAGTATAATAAGCAAAAGGCTCAACCACTTTCCAACGGGAGCAAGTATCAAGCAAGAACAAGAGCATTCACCAATGGTACTACTGATGGTGTTACAATGAGCTCAACATAATCAAAATTAGATCATTACATACCTTTGTTATGAGAGGTAAATGATAGAAATGAGAAAGTGAACACCCTCCCAAGAGGTTAGAATGCAAGTATGTAATTACCCCAACAAAATAGAATAAGTATACCTCACTATAGGCCCAATGGGGGTCAAGAGAAAGGCAACTGGAAGCTGCATAAGGTCTGATAAATCAGAACAGAGGTCTGATACGCAAGAGCAGCAGGCTTAAAACTCCAACCAGCAGCACCCTAATGAGCATAACTTCTTCTAGACTCCTTAGTATCACTTCAAACCTTCAACAAATGTCAAAACAGGCCTAGGCGTCCAACCTAAGCTACCAACAGCCTCCAAACAAGTCTGATCAGCAATGTTTCATGTCAAAAACCACCTTCAGCCAAGATGTACAGCCTAGGAAAGGGGCGACCAGCCTCTAAAATTCCATTCATCACCATAAATCCGGAAAATTGGCACAAGGGGGCGCCCAAGGCAATGGAATGGATTGGTCCAATGCTCAGAACCAAGTCTCCAACGTCTCCTCAGCTGCAACACAACATGGTAGAGCCTAGGGCATAGAAAAAGTATGACGAGCAGCTTAGAGCTTTAGAAAATCACTCTCAAAGCACCTCCAAACTCTACAAAATCATTATCACACCAAAGCATATGGCAAGAAAGCATAAGAACACTCCATAACCGAAAACAAACTAAAAATCTTCCACCAATATCTCCAAAGGTGACCCCTGCAGTGAAGCCACTCCAACGTTCAACTAGGTAGTATCTCTCAACTCTGAAACTAGAACAACTTTGAAGGTTTCTGTCTCCAAATCCCTTGAGGGGTTCAATCCTCACTCCGACGGCATTTCATTATCATCAATCAGCATACCAAATGAGAGCAAATGAAGCACTATAAATAGGCTCAGCAACCCAATAGTTTGAAAACCATTTCCCTCCAAAAAGGACGCCACTCCCAAGGAAAAATATAATATTTTATTTAAAAAGCACTTAAGCTCTTCACTTTGGCATCCAACCTTAAGTATGCGCAAATTTATCTTTTAAAATGCCCAAGTTCTCAATTAGGTGTCCAACTCCTCATTCCCCCTTTTAAAACAACGTTAAGTTGATCAACCTAGGCATGGGGGTCAAAAGGCAACTTAAAAATAAAACATTAGCTTAACTTGCAAACCTTCCATTTTTGAACTCCAAGAATGTTGGAGAAGCCACTACTCAAAATATCAAGACGCCAAACACTACACTGCCACACTGCTAGAAATAGTAACCCAGTGTTGAATTGTTGCCAGAATCTACTGCCAAAAAATAGAACTTACTAAAAATAGCATACTGCTAAAAATAGTGACTCCAAACTCAAAATGAGCACAAAATGAGCACATTTCGAGTAGTCATCATAACTTACTAAAAATAGTAAAGTCACATCATCTATTAAAATCATGATGTTGCCTTACCAAGCTCTCAAAAGCCAAAACCTAGAAACCCTTATGGCAAACTCCATAATAACCCCTAAAAGGCTGACAAGAAACCTCCAGGAATTGTAAAACCCTAAAAATGCTTATAAAGGTAGCCTTAGGACTTGAATGGGCTAGTGGCCACTAAAAGCATAGAGCCTAGGACATTCAGATCCTCCCTTCCCAAAGGTGCTTGTCCTCAAGCAATGCCACCACAATTCTAGAATTAATAAACCAATCCACATAAAAACAAGTAAAATCCCAGGGTCCCACATCCATCTCAGAAAGGACCCACCATGCCGACGTTGCACCATTTGATCACAAATGTGAAACCATTGTGCCAAATTTGCACTATCCTCTCCTGTAACCTTGAAATGTTACCATCGATGAGACTCAATCTGAAATACTTGGGAGGCTTGAAATCTACAACATGCAACATCTCCTACCCAAACATCTCTGAGAAGTCCATATCTACAATGCCACTACCTAACACGATCTCGAGCAATAGAAAGGAAAGTCTGCTCAACCCAAAACCATACTCCTCAACATATCTCCTCATGGTGTCAAGCAGAGCCACAACTACAAATGTGACTTCCCCAAATCTTCTTGCTGAAAGGAAAGCCATCCCTCTCAAGAGTTCAACAAACATATCATCATAATACCACACACAACCATCAAGACTCCTAAAAACTCTGGCTGTTCCAACTCCGAGAGTCTCTGAATAGTGAAACCAAGCATGCAGTAGTTCATTATCCTGAACCAACACCAAGAGGAAACTACCAAGGCTTACATCACAAACCTTCATAAGATGAATTCTCTGAATTCGGAAGGTTTGAAGTAACCAATAGCCACTGTTGTTCAAAGCCAGAATTGGCAAGGTACAATCTAAGTTTAGTGCTCTACTCAAAGGATAACAGCAATGCCACTGAAATTTCAAGAAATGGATATAAAGGGCAAATCAATTTATTGACAAGCAAGGAAGGAATCAAGGAATGAAGCAATCATCACTCATCTATCCATCAAGAAATCAAGCAATAAAGCTTCATTCAAGCATCACTCAAACATACACTTGTCAATCCTCAAGAAATATCAATTAGCAAAAGCAATCAGCAATAGTCTAGCAAATTCATCAAGCAATCAATTTTGAATTTGAGGAAGTGTCTTGCAAATAGGAAGGACAAAACCCCTTCCAAGTTCACGAGAGTATAAGGACCAAAACCCTTATTGCTCTTATCAAGTTTGGACGAAAACCCAAATCTTGGTCAAGAAGGACGAAAACCCTCCAAGGTGGACTAAGAGTTGGAAAGATGAAAACCCTTTCATGCTCTTGGCAAGTTAAGGATGTTGCGGTCTGGTTGTCATTAGTGTCAAAAGAGTGTTGCTGATGTCAACAGTGAGTTGCAATCTGGCTGTTTGGTTGCCAGAGTCCCTTTCTCCACTGATGATGCTTTGCTCCTGCAATTTGCAAGATAGCTTTATATTGTGTCAAAGCATGTGTGATCCAAGTTTCAGATCTTTTGGGTTACAGGGAAGGTGTTTTGGAAGTGACAATTTGAAGACTGTGTTGTTTCTGTGAAGATGCTCACAGAGATGCAAAGGTGGGCTTTGCATTCCTCCACCTTTGCAGATATGGTTGTGCGGATTAGAAGTTAAATTCAGTGTGTTGTGAAGGTGCTATATCCAAAGTTTCATATCATTAGTCCTTCCGCAAAGAAAGTTTGAAGTAATAGAGTGTAGGACAGTGTTGTTCGATGATTGGTTTTAATGTCTATTGGCTTGCGCCAACTTGCTGCATGAAGTTGTTAAATGGCCGATTGAGAGTGTTCCTTAGCATCATGTGATGTCTTTTGTTGTTCCGTAAGGTGTTTTCCGATTTCTCCGAAATAGGCTATGGTCCGGAACGGTTTTTTTGCTCGGTTATGATTTTGCCTGGCCAACTAAGGTATGTTGAGAGTATGTGCCACAAGTTCAAGGTTGTGCGGAGTTCAAGAAGTGTTTGAAGGTGTTGTATGGGTCATGTCGACTCATCTAGGAGAAGCGCAAGTGATGCTTTATCATTCATAAGTATCACCAATGTTGTAATGGCCGATGTGCTACAAATTTCATGTGTTCTTGCTTAAGGCCGACCTATTTTGAATTTGTGAAGCGTGCAAATGTTGTTCATTGAAGACCGAAGCTGTGAAGATTGTTTAGGACCGGGTTAAGCGTGTGTTAGAATCCGCAAGGCATGTTCCTCTTCCTAGTGTTGTTTGTAGCCCATCTTGGGTCTTGCCCTCTACACACTTCATGTTGTTGTTTGTTCTTTGGCCAACTTG
>VDFB02087110.1:7205-27743 GCA_007258455.2 Sequoia sempervirens | reverse complement strand
GGCGAGAGACAAAGCGGAAGCAAGCCAAGGTAGATCTACAAAGGCAAAAGTTTGAGAACCTAAAAAAATGTCGAGGATGAAGATATTGCTAGATATGTGCTCAGTAGATGAAGTGGTCAATGTAATCAAAGGACTTGGTGAAGATCTTGAAGAATCTATGGTGGTCAAAAGGTACTAAGATCTCTTCCTAAAACTTATAGTTCTAAAGTATCTTCTATTGAGGAAGCTAGAGATCTGGATGTAAACTTTCAATGGATCTATTATATGGTGCCCTTATTGCATTTGAAATGAGATGGTTTAACAAAGAAGTTCCAAAGAATGAAGCAACCTTCAAAGCCATCAAGAAGGAAATGCATGAAGCATCTGATCTGAATAGTGACACTAATGAAGAAGAAGCAAATTTTGTAAGGAAGTTGAAGAGGGGTACCAGCAAGTACAAAGGTAAGCTACCTTTCAAATGTTTCAAGCGTGGAGAGGTTGGTCATTTTGCTTCAAAATGTTCCTTAAAAGATTTTGAAAAGAGAAACAAAGAGCCTAAAAGAAATAAGGTCAAGAAGAGTCTCTACTCCATGGAAGATTCCTGCTCTGCAAAGGATGATGATACCAATGGTCTGGCTAATGAAGATGAAGTCTTGCTCTTGGCGGCTAAGAAGACTGGAGATAAAGCTAAAGATCCAAGTGTTGTGTTTACTTCTTTTCATGCAAAAGATGAGGCTAACTCATGGGTGATTAACAGTGGTTGTTCCAACCACATGATAGGAGATAAGTGCTATTAATATTTCCAAGAATCTAGTGATGCATTCTAGAACCAAGCACATATCAATCAGGTACCACTTTCTGAGAGAGAAGGTTGTAGATAAAGAAGTGAAGCTAGAGTATGTACCTACAAAAGATCAAATTGCAGATATTTTCACAAAGGCACTGGCAAAGGATACATTTGAATATTTGAGGCAAAAGTTGGGGTAATTGCCCCTCCTTGTTAGATGCATAGTTGGTGCATCAATCCAGGGGGAGTAATTCAAGCCATATCTTTATTCTTGGATTGATGGTGGCTACCTCTTAGCGGAAGCAAGTGGTGGTTGTTGCTGACAGGGGGAGCCTATAAGTTGTTTCAAGAAGGAGAGAAATGTACTTCAAAGGGGGAGAGTTGAAGAGGAGAAATTGTGCTTGAAAAGGGGAGAGAAAATCCATTTGCCCTTTGTCCTTGATGTCAAAGGGGGAGAAAGTGTGCACGTCAGATTGGTTTTGCCATCAATGCCAAATGGGGAGATTGTTGCAATCTAGTTGTCATTGATGTCAAAAGAGTGTTGCTGATGTCAAAAGTGAGTTGCAGTTTGGCTATTTGGTTGCCAGAGTCCCTGAGAAATGCTCCCACTGATAATGCTTTGCACCTAAGGTTTGGAAGATAGCTTTATATAGCTTTATATTGTGTCAAAGCATGTGTGATCCAAGTTTCAGATCTTTTGGGTTATATAGGAAAGGTGCTTTGGAAGTGACAGTTTGAAGACTGTGTTGTTTCTGTGAAGATGCTCATAGAGGTGCAAAAGTTGGTTGTGCATTCCTCCGCATTTGCAGATATAGTTGTACGGATCAAAAGTTAAGTTCAATGTGTTGTGAAGGTGCTATATCCAAATTTTCATGTCATTAGTCCTTCCGCAAAGAAAGTTTGAAATGATAGAGTGCAGGACAGTGTTGTCCGGTGATTGGTTTAATGTTTGTTGGCTTGCGCCAACTTGTTGCTACATGGTTGTGAAACGGTTGGTTGAGAGTGTTCCTGAGTATCATGTGATGTATTTTGTTGCTCAGCAAGGTGTTTTCTAGTTTCTCTGGAATAGGTTGTGATCTGAAATGATTGTTTTGTCGAGTTATGCTTTTGCCTGGCCAACTAAGGTATGTTGAGAGTATGCGCCACAAGTTCAAGGTTGCACAGAGTTCAAGAAGTGTTTGAAGGTGTTGTATGGGGTCGTGTCGACTTAAGTGGGAGAAGCGCAAGTAATGCTTTATCATTAATAAGTATTGCCAATGTTGTAATGGCCGACATGCTACAAGTTTCATGTGTTCTTGCTTAAGGTCGACCTATTTTGAATTCGCGAAGCGTGCGGATGTTGTTCATTGAAGATTGAAGTTGTGAAGATTGTTTAGGACTAGGTTAAGCGTGTGTTGGAATCTACAAGGCGTATTCCTCTTCCTAGTGTTACATGTAGCCCGTCTTGGGTCTTGCCCTCTACACATTTCATGTTATTGTTTGATCTTTGGTCGACTTGTAATTATAATATTCTTGTTCTTATTGGCCGACATGTAATGTGATCAATGTAATATCATGTATATATTGTAAACCTAGTTGATCTAGGTCATGTATCAATCAAAGAAGTCGAGGATATGTAATGCATTGTGATAATTGTATAAGCAACTGAAAGAGAAAGAGCAAAAGTTGAAGATCCTGTCTGATTTCAATTTGATCATATCTCTGTGACAGAAGAGAAGTGAAGAGTGTGCCGAACTATTTGCTAGAGGCAATGAGCCAAAACCAAAACTTCTTGAAGGCTGAAAGCAGTGAACTAGAGATAAGACATTTGAAGGAGTTGCAAAAGAGTTGTCAAAGCAGAATTGCAATCATCAAAAGGATTGAGCTTAATTGTCAGACTCAGACAGTGGGAGGATTGTCATCCTGTAATCATTCTTGAGTTTATTCTCAAATCAGGGAGTAGTTGCTTCCTTGGGTTGTAGCCCTAAAACAAAGTCTGCAAGGAGTTGTAGCTTCCTTGGGAGTGACCCTAAAACCTTTTACAGGAAGTAGTAGCTTCCTTGGATTGTAACCCTAAAACAAAGTTGTAACTGTTATTCATTTGTAAGGTTGGATTAGGACAATAGCTCCTAGCAGCATTTCTCACCGTGGTTTTTCCCCTCTAGGGTTTTCCATGTACATCTGGTGTTGTGAAGTGTTGTGCATTGTGTTTATCTCTCATGTTCTTGCATATGCGGTAGAGTTTGAAGTTTCTTTTGTTTCAAAAGTTTTGAGATCTGATAGATTACTGATTCACCCCTCCTCTCAATATTCTGGTGTGTTCAACAAAGGACAAAAACCCTTGGTATTGCCACTGTTGAGTTAGGGAAGAAAACCTCTAATTCAAAAGATTTGTAAGTATTTCCAAAGAATTCGTGATATGATTGATTTTGAGAATTGTGCTATGATTTATTGATCTAAATATTATAATAAATTCATAATTTTGATAAAGCCATTATCATTTTAATTTCACCTCCAAAGTACATTTACAAGAGGGAATCATTAAGGCGAATTATAGTAGAAAATCAAGATAAGTTCTATTTTCAAAATTATTCATAGAATTATAAAGTTTTTTTTTAGACTGCAAGAATCGAGTAGCCTCCCTATAAACTGCAGTGCACCTAGTAAAATGTCTGGTGACGTAGCGCGACACACCCTCCTACCATAGGGATGGAGCCTAGGCCTATGACCTCTTGCTTGCATCAGGATGCTTTAATAGAATTATAAAGTTGAATATTATAATAAAATTTCATTATTTTAAATAAAATTATATTTGTAAATATAATGCACTTATCATTCAAAGTTGGAATTATGTTTTAGGGCAAAAATTAGAAATGTTCTAAAAAGGGGACATTACAATGGTACCCCCAAACTCTTATTCCTAACACTCTACACTATGTTATCTCATCGAGATCGCAAGATCGAATATGTTCTTATTTGGATACCTAGTATGCCATACTTTTGATCCCTAATAAGTGGTATGAATTACGAGGAATTACTGAAACTCCAAAACTCCCACATTTTGCACTATTCACTACCTACCTCCTTATATGATCTAGGATGCCATTAATGATTCAATTTGGCCCTACAACTATCCAATCAAATTCTTCTACCTAAAAATCGTTGTTTATTCCAAAGGCACAAATTCACACACACTTCTAACAATAAAAGATGAAGGCACCTATGCTATTACTAATGCAATGATTGAAGTCGGTTGCCCATTTAGCAGATTTTGTGAGCTCTTCTTTGCCCTACACATTCCAATCAAAAGAAAACCTTAATGTTGATGACATTAAAGGCAAATAATCATGGGCCTTTTCCCAAAGCAATACAAATGCATTGAAGGGAATATATTGCCATATTTTGATTATTCAATTGACAAATTTTGATTATTCAAAGGATTATGCTTATTCTACACAAATAAAAAAAAAAAACCTTGCAAAACTATTCTGAGCACTTGTGTTCGAGCAATCAAATTCAAGGACAAAAACCCTTGGATTTGCTAGAGACCAAATGACAAAAACCCATAGTTGCCAAGAGACTAGCACTGTTACTGGTATGGGAGACTAGTAACAGTACTGATATGTCTATTTTTTGAAAATAGTAGACCGGGGGGGGGTTACTTGGAGACACCATTTTTCTTAATATAATTTATAAATTTGCTGCACTAAAACTGAAAATATCATGACATTGAACTTTCGAAACAAGAACATTGGTAAAGTTTAACATTAAATTTAAAGTTAAACACACAAATGTCAAAGAGTCAAAGAGTTCATACTACATATTTGATATTACACATTGAAATTTAGAAATGTCGATTCATTTTTTTTCTTTTCATATGGAAACTTGCTGAAATCTAGGGTTTTTTTTTTAATGAAAAATTGAGGAGATGTCTCCGACGAGTTTCTGGTACAGGGGAACGTCTCCCGGTATCCAAGACACATCCCAAGGGTCAGAGACATGTCTCCGTGCAACTATGCAAAAACCCTTTGGTTTCAAGGATCAGAGGACAAAACCCCTTTGGCCCTATAGGGCAATCTCATCAGAGGTCGTGAATGAGCTTTCATAGTGGCGAATCTCGGCTGCATCAAGTTTGTATGATTTGTAGTTATTGTGGATTCCGGCAGTATGGTTACAGTGTTGTTGCTTTTATTGCAGTCGTTGTTCCTGTTGTTATTACAGCATATTTTGGTGTGATCTCGGACTTCATTAAAATAATAAGAAAAGTCTTGAAACTTATCTTTCTTCACTGGCTCAATTGTTAACTTGGGTTATAAATGCTGATGCATAAGTGGTGAAGAAATCTGGATTTTTGCAAGTTCTGATTAAAATATTTAAATCTGAAAATCAGTTGCTTAAAAAGAATCATCAGAGCTATTACATAAAATGATTTTGTTCTGACCTGATAATAATTGAGATCAGCTCAAGGACATGTCCTGGATATCCACAAATCTGAATTCATGCATTCATGTCACAGAGTTATTCAGATTTTTTACCCTGGGTGCCTAAAACGGACTTTAATTCCTTAAACTCTAGTGTATCTAAACCATGAAGCATTTGAGACCAGAAAGTTATTACCTAGGCCCCCAAATAACACTCCAGGATTGAAATCCTTAAACCCTAACATATCTATACAGTGAAGCAACTTGGTCCAGAATATTCTACCCCTACTAAAGATTGCAACATATAATAAACGATGCTGCTAGAAACTAATAATGTTACTTCTTATTGAAGACTTTAAGCTTCATCAGTCCACTAAAGTTGTAAGAGCAAGTTTCTGGATAACAACTGCCTAATCAAATAAAATGATCTTGTTCTTGCCTGATAATAATGCGTACATGCCTGGGGGACATTTCCTGATGATGTTCCACAAATCAAATTTGCACTCAAATTCATTGTGTTGAAGTTCTTCTGGATCTCAAATTTATCACGCTAAATCTCCATTAAAAAATTTAAGTCTTATTCATTAAAATTAATGCGTCTATGCCATGAAACAACTTAGTCCAAAAGAATTCTCACCCTAAATTCCCATACAACACTTAAAACTTTAAGTCCTTAAACCCTAGCAATTATCTGCCACGAAACAACTCAGTCCAGAACAATCCTACCCATACTAAACAGGCACAGAATAGAGAAATAGATAAATCAATAAACCATCAAAGCTAAATGACATGGTTCTTTCTTATTAGAGGCTTCAAAATTTTGCATTCTATTATAATTGCAAGAGAAAGTTTCTGGAGAGTAAGTATCATTGTTCTTTCATAAAAAAATTAGAAACATGCTACTGAGGAGTTCCCTCTTCCAGGCTTCCACAAATTCAAATTTACACTTAAATTCATGTCAAAGTCACAAACCCATATGATGTTGTTCTTCCTTGAAATTACGCAGGCCAGAATACTACCATCCCTACTAACCATAAAGAAAATAAATATTTAGATAAACAAAAGCTGCAAAACTAGATGATCTCGTCCTTTCTTATTTGAGAATTCAAGCTTTCACAGTCTATTAGGTGTGCAAGATAAATTTCATGGGCCACTGCTTAAACAAACATAAAATAATGCTGTTCTCACCTAATAATTTTACAGTCATCTCAAAATTTTCACTTGAAAATTCATTTGTGTCAAAACTTCGTTAGATAAATGGCATACATGCTATTAAAGATCTCAACCAAAATTTACTCAAATTTATCACACCAGACCCCCAAACAAAACTTCATGCTTTATGTGCCTAAACCCCAAGATATGCAACCACGAAAGCAGAAATTCATGTGTAAAACCCATTCTAGGTAAATTGCATATAAGCTATTCAATCTTTGAATATAACGTATTCAGATAGACCCTCAAACAACACTTGAGACTTTAATTCCTTAAAACCTAGGTTACGTAGTAGAGAATAGTGAAAGTTCATGTCTCAAATCTTTTTTAAGTAGACTGTACACAAGCTATTTAACCTTCCGGCCAAATTTTACCCAAATTCCATCACACCAGACCGCTATAACTCTAGACACCCAAACTACAATTAAGGCTTCAATTCCTTAAAACCTACGGTATCTAGGCCGTGAGAACAAAATATTCATGAGTCAAAGCTTTTAAAAACAACTGCGTACAACCTATTGTACCTTCAGATTAAACTTACTGAAACTCGCCACGCAGGAACCCGAAACTACACTGAGGCTTTAACTCTTAAAAACACAACGTATCCACTCCATCAAAGTGGAAACTCATATATCAAAGTTTTTCGAGATAAACCGTGTAGAAGCTATTGAATGTTCATAACAAAATTTACTGAAATTATCACCCACGACCCCCAAATAACACTTGTGGTCTAATTCCTTAAACTCTGAGATTTCTACTCAACGTAAGTAAAAGTTCATGCGTCAAGATTTTCATAATAAACTGCATAAAAATTATTGAATCTACTACTAGAATTTACTCAAAGTCATCACACAAGACCCCCAACAACACTTGAGGCTTTAATTCCTTAAACCCTACGACATCTAGGCCACGAAAAAAACTCAATCTAGTATATTCATGTCATTTGCGGCTTACAAGTTTAAACTAAATAAAGCACCCGAAATAAAAGGACGTTGCTCCTACCTGATAATTTTACGGACATGCTCGGGAGGCATGTCCTCCTTTTGCGTCTCAACAAAACCAAACTTGCGCTTATCGCCATATCTCTTGGAGTTGAGCTGCATCCACTTGCGGGCCTTCTCTTCGAGCATGGCCTCCGCATCAGCGGCATTCAGAGGAGGGCCGTAAGGCGGCTGCGGCATCCCGTTAGGCGGAGGCATCGACGGTGTTGTCCCAGGAGGCGCCATGTGAGAGCTCCCCGCTCCCACTGCTCCCCCGCCGCTCCACATCTTTGCGATCAGAAGCTTAAACCCCGATTGATAACAATGGCATTTACTTTCCCCCTTTCGAAACCCTGGTTTCTGATGATGGCATTTGCTTTCTCGTTTCTGAAAATAGAACCGTTCTGCCGGAACTCGAGCCCTTCACTTTCTGGATATGTATTCTTCAAAACCTCAGAAAGAGTTTAAAACCAAGCGCTTGATGGCGGTGTAGTAGTTAATTAAACAGCCGACAGGCTTTCTGTAAGGGCTTTAGAGCCCAGAAATTCGTTAGTCCCGGGAACCTGTAAGCTAAAAACGAAAAAGGGGTATTAATCCTGTTCAGTGTAAAGGCTTGACATACAAAATAAGAGAGTTCTTTTCCTCTCGGATATTTGTTGTAGGTTTTTTAATTTGATTTTTACAAAATAGTTTTTAAGTTATTTTGATGATTTAAGTTTAATCTTTAAATGTCTTCAAATGTTTTATTTAATTTTGTGTTCATTTTAAGATAATTTGTTGATATATTTATATAATTATAAATAATATATTCTTGTGTAAAATCAGGTCTATTTATTTAGTTTTTATTTGTTGTTTATTCTAGTTTATGAGTTCACACAATTCTATATCTCTTGTTTGTTTGTCTAATCCTCATATTCATATTTGTTGTGAGCCTTAGAAAGCCTTTATATGTCATGATTGAAATTGTATGTATGATTTGAATTCAAGTTTGCAAGTGTGAGGTTGCCCTTGCAGGCATGAACTTGATCCAACTAATTCAAAATTCAAAATCTTAATATTGGCCAAATAGGTCCCTTTTCTACCTTTGTCCCAAAGTTAATTTTGTACATGTTTTTTGTGATTTGGTATCATGTTCATGTATAAACAGACATTTATTTGCATTCATTTTATGATCCACTCATCATTTAATCTCCCATTCATTTTAGGAGCACTTAAAAGGGAATGAGTAGTGACACATTTAGATTTGGAGCTTAAAGGGAGTAACAAACCTGATTTCTAAGACAATTGTTTGTTGTCTTGATCAATTGTCAAAATCCTTAAATCAATATCCCTACAACAACTTGATGGTGCAATCATAAACAAAGAATTTAGTTAAAGACTATCCAACCATGCAATGAACACAACAAACACTGAATAGATTCATAAAGAAAAATGATAAAAATAAAGATATGAATGGAACAATGATTTTATTGATTCACGATCTTGATTACATCAACAATCTTAGCCACGAGGCTTACAATGAATTACAAATACAATCAGTGTGTGATTCTTGAATTGTAGCCTTCTAAGTTGATATGCAATATATGATGTGTTTGAAACATATATGATCTTGGATAATGACTAACTTGGGATAGTGTTAATCTAACTCCCTTTCTTATGATTTCTTCTAGTTGCAAGTGATATAGAATGATTCTTCTTTTTGTGCAAACAAGTAAAGATGTTATGGCATTGACCAACAATATGGTACAATGTTCAATGCACATATGAACATGTGGAAGGACCCATCTTAGATTAATACAATTAGAGGTAAGCATTGCAATTCATGTGGTCATAATCACGAACCTCCTTGTGAAAATAAGACTATATATGTCATCGCCCCCATGGGTTAGAGGAGTTGGTTTAAGTCTTGGGTTTGCTCCCTGAGGTCTTGGGTCCGACTCTCTCTGGCCTGGAAATCACCTTGTCGTGAATGTTGGGGGTTGCGTTGGTTACCTCATGGCCGCAGGGACTAGTATCGCCTCAAGCTCGCCCCATAAAGGGAACCCATTGGGCTTGAGTCATGGGGATACCCTGATGACAAAAAAAAAAAAAAAAGACTATATATGTCATCAATGTTGTAGTGAGATTTAAATGTTTGGTGCATGACTCTATTAGGTCCTCTTTAAGGAATTTGGCAAATCACATCATGATAACTAATTATCAAAAAAATGGCAATGTTGTGGCATTATAATGATGTGTGGAAACTTTGATATTAATTTGGAGGCTTAGTGAGCAATAAGTATTATTGTATCAAGAGAATAATATCTGGACAATGATAATTTGATGTGCTAAAATATTGATTGTGGATAGATTGAACTTTGTAACAAGAGCCAAATTTCTAAGTACCTTCAAAATAGAACAAACATGAAAGCAAATATTTTGGGTGATGTAAGATTTCTCTTACACTTTGGGTGTTCTTGTATTAGACACCCCAACTAGTTGATGGAGTAATTTAGTATTCTAGAACTTAAGCTTACTTAGGTCATGTTCCTTTATGTTTTCTCCAGTCATATGATGAGGACACGTGTCATGATCTAGTTCTATCTGGTTTCTCTAGGGTTGCTTTATTTATTTCTTAAGTTTCCTTTATAAGAATTCATTGTATCGTTATTACTCATATTGTGAGGTTTGTACATTAATCATGATTCATATTTTTAGATAAGTTTTTCTTTGGCCTCCATAGTCTTGTTATTTGTCTCATGTGTGACAAGTGTTTGATTGTAGGTGTAGACATGTAAAAATGGATTAACGCATATCACACATCTTGAATGGCATTTTTCCATTATCAGCATCACTTTCATTATCACTATTGCATTTCACTTCATTAACATCATTAGTCCCCTTTTTAACATCATTTACATCATTAACCCTATTTTCCTCTATTAATTAGATAATCTTGAATTGTTTAATTAATTCACCATGTCATCACCTAATTTAACCTTATTCCTCCCGATTAATTAAATAAACATAAATTACTTCATTGTCTCTAACATTACTTATTCATCTAAATTAATTAAATAATTACCATTAATTATTTAATTAAGGTACTTTCCCTTCTCCAAATTTGATTAATGAAATCAATTATTCAATTTCCCCAAAATCACTCAACATGGTCAATTAATAAATATACCTTTATTTATTAAAAGTCAAACACATATTGCACATTCCTCTCAAACATTAATTAATTAAAACATCCTCACATATCTTGATTGAATAAATCATGACCACTAATTTCTCAATCTAATTTCCTAATCCCACCGATTACTCCAATCCCACTAAACACTCAATCTAATTTCTCCAATCCCACTAATCATTCAATCCAATCCCACTGATTATCCAATTAAATCCCTTAATTGGATCAATTAGATGAGTTAACTGATCAATCTATTTCCTCTCAACAGTTCTCAACTGTTGATCCCAATCTTTCATTATTTCATCTTGATCGTTCATCTAAAACTTGAAAATCTATAAAACAACCTTCACCCTTCTCATAAAAAAAATCTGGAGAATTTGTAGAAAGGTCATGTTAGATTGACTATTGAAGCAAATTAAGCAAAACATATCCTTGCATTCTATATCATCCTCGTTATCAAGCTTTTGCAATCACAGAGGCTTTGTATTGAATCAAGCAATCCAACATCCATCTTCAACACGAATACACTAAACCATGGGATGGTATGATTGTAGTTTTTGAATTCATTGGGTGTTTCATTCGTTTATGGTAACCTCGCTTGTTTGGATTCTTAAGCTTTGCAATTACATTTCATGGGTAAGTGGGTCTTGTTATCTTGTTTTGAATTGATTTTAATTCATTTCATTGTCACTAAATATTATGATCCACATTCCCCTTACACAGTAGGTGATCTTAGGGAGTTGTGTGGTATAGGGATCAACTCCAACACTAACTAAAAGTGACACCCTTGCTTTGTAGTGGCTAAATGAAAAACTAAAATGGTTGACCTTAGTTGAAGATTGTTGGTGTAATTATTTAATTACACATTATTCTTTAAGTTTATTTGGGTAATTTATTTTATCATTTAGGTAGGATAGGATAAATGAGTACATCATTTTCTTCTTTTATGGGATTATGTTTTTCCTTATCCTCCCAAATTTAGAAACTTAGGTAAAGCAATCTCTTATTTTTTAATTTTTGGTCTCTTCATCATCCTCATCAAATTTGGAAACATGAGGTTATATATTGTAACTCTTTCCTTGCTTTGAATAAATAATTATATATTATTCTCTCCATATTCTCAAATATTGTTTCAGTTGATATTTACATTCTACAATATCTATATATATGTATCTAGCTTTTGTAATCTTCTATAATCACCTAGATCTAGGCTCAAGTTTAGATTTTTATTAAATTCTACATAGTATTAGAGCTTTGTTGGTGTCTTTAATTGGTTCATGTTCTTTGAAAATAGAGGTTTCAATCAAAGCTTTATAAGAATAATTATATCAAATTATGAAGGAGTTTCTCTCTCTAATTTTATTGCAAGTAAATTTTGGAGCTTGATGGATCAAATTTGAGCTCAAATAGTGTTCAAAAGGCTCAAGAAAGCCAAGACTGACTTTCATTTCACTAAAATTAGAGATTAAAAAGCTCAATTGTAAATAAGGATATAATCATTGAATATGGCATACAACTTATTTTTGGAGTATTTTCATACCAAATGAACCCTACCCTGCATCCAAAAGGCCCAAAAACTCCCATTTTAATTAAAAAAAATGCTTAGGTTTAGCATTTGGAGAATCTAAGTCAAAAAATTACTTCTCATCCATATGATATAATGTATAATATAATTTGTAACCAGAAATGGCATGGTCTAACTATTATGGTCGTTGTTTAAACCAATAGCAGCTAGGGATAAATTATCAAAGCTTTTCCATTAGTGGTTTCAACCAACAAGCACCCACCACCAACCAATCATTGCCACTAGGGTGGCACCTCCTCCACTCTACTTGCTAAAAATAAGAAACCAATTATCCACCAAATAGTGGTTATCGAGCATAAATAAGCAATTTTTAGAATTTGAAAAGCAATTTTTTTTATTATGAAGGTGATTTTATGACATCCTAAAAGCAATTTTAGGGAATATACCAGCATGAAGGAATAACCTAAGGAATTTTAGAATATAATTTTGTGATGTTAGCATAACATCATCCTTGTCTTTTGCAAGAATTGCTTTTGCTAATTGGGATGTTATCATCTTAAAATCTAAATGTGATCTTCGTTATTGTTTTACCGTGGTCATCCTAAATCTAGCCACTATAGTACTAAATTTGGCCACTATCATCAAGAAAGATTGCTATTGTCCTTTTTATTTTGTAGGTTTCTAACTATGTGTATTTGGACTATCATTTTGGAGCCGCTATCGTCATAAACAGAGTCATTATCATTTTGTTTGAACCGTTATCGTACTATTTTTTGGTCACTATTGTCAAATAAAGTCGTAGTCATTCCAAGTACAAAATCACTATTGCAAGTAACAAGCCTACTATCATACTATTTTTTTTTGTTCTTGGTTAAGTTTGTCAAAGTTCTTGGATTTTCAATTTTTACCTAACCCTAGCCCTAATGAAATTGTTGTTTCTTGTGTTATTGAGATTATCTGACTTCTCTTGGTGCAGCTCTTGTAGGGTGATGGTATATTTTTGTTAAAACTACTAATTTTTTGCTTGTAGGGTTGACGAACAGTCCAAGAATCTTAATTTTCAAGCATTTGTATGGATATTTTTAAGTATTTAAACATTTACATTTGGTGCTTTAAAATGAATTCATTTTCCCTTGGTGCGCTAAAATTGAATGATACAACTTAAACACTTTGATTTGGTGCATTAAAATTTACCTACAATCTTCACATTTCATTTTGGTGTCAAAAATTGAACATTTCGTTTGGGCTTAAAAATCTAATTGTAATGAAAACAAATTTGGTTTTCAAGCATTTGTGTGGATATTTTTAAAAGTCTTTAAACATTTGAATTTGGTGCTTTAAAAACACAAATTGTTGTCTACAACATTTCATTTGGGCTCAAAAATCTAATTACAATGACAAAAAATTGACTTACAACATTTCTATGAGTGTTTGAAGTCTCTAGCATTTGAATTTAGTGCTTTTAAAACATGAATTGATATCTATAACACTTCATTTGGGCTTAAAATCTAATTGCAATCAACTGTCCACCATGATTGGCAAGCCAAGTGCATATCCTCTCCCCCTGTGTCTTTAGATGATATTGGGTGATGAGAAACACTTTGGGCTCTTTACATTTTTTTGGACATACTTTCCTTTTAGATCGGGCTTGCCTACAAGACACATCCCAAAAGGAGAACTCAAAGGTGACCCAAAGTGGGTTTTCCCTTGAACCATTATATAAATAAATTAAGGCAAAAGTCAAGATTTAACTGGCGAGTACCTTGCCAACAGTGCCATTCAGAAAGGGGAGGTACCCACGTGGTATATAGTGCCCCTAGTAGGATTGGTTAAAGCCTTAAGTGGCTTACTAGATGCTTGCAAGGAATCAAGCCCTCGAGCAATGACTAAACACCTTATTGTAGTTAGCCACCTTATTGATTGAATGTGTTATTGGTGACATTTTCAATGTAAGGGATGTGTATCGTGCCCTAAATTTTTTACTCACCATATGAACTCCCTTGAGATGAGACAAAAATCCCTAACTTAGCATAAGCTACTTGTAGCTTTTCGAGGAAAGGGTGATTTGGGTTATCCTTCCATGTCGTGAGGCCCCTATTTGTTCACTCTCGCAAAGAAAAAAGTGTATACACCCCTTTGGGTGTCCCTACCCTTGAGTTGAAGGAGATTCCAAGTTATGGGCTTGAAAGTGTTACCATTGGCTTTGACCTCAGGGATAAAATGCTTGAAATGCTCTCAATGTGTTATTACCAGTGTAAATTGGGTTGATTTTGGCCTATCAACATTTAAAACATTACGATCAATTCATACACTTTGTTTGTTGTGTTTTATCACTTGTTGTATCTTAGACACATTATCTCAGACATTAGACCAAAACACACCATCCTACACTTGTATCTTAGACACATTATCTCAGACATTAGACCAAAACACACCATCCTACACTTTGGACTCGATTTACATAGGGTTCGTAACTACCATCTGTTTGACACAACATCAAAATCAAACTTGCACCATATCTTGTCAACATCACCATCAGCAACCAAAGATCAACCTAGTCTTGGACACGTATTGAACATAAGAAATCAAACCATCATCTTGCTATTATTTTACACCAACCTTTACTTGCAACCTCATAGCTAGTTCAAGTAAAGTAGTCACCATACCCTCTAAGACATAGCAAAAACATTGATTTGAGTCATGTGAACTTTGTGTTCTAAACTAGCATCAAATCAAAACATCTAACATCCACTCATACTCTTATCCTAGGATTTGAATATCCAACACCATAGCATCATTTATCCAACAACACCCAAAATTGGTTCATCTCCTTATCATAGGGTTGAGTAGCAAAATCTTACCATCCAACATCAAACTTGAACATCCAATTATCCCAACATCAACCCATAACAAACAACTAACAACCTTTGTCCAAAAGGTATACACACATCCCCTTTGTATGTCATTTTATCAAACAAAATCTCAAATCAAAATGTCATCCCATTTCCATAAGTTGTTATCTCAAACTTACCAAGGTCTTTTGAGTTTGTTTATGACTACAATGAGATCTCAACATAAAAAGAAAATGGAAGCCAATAAAAGCAACTCTAGTGTACAAAACACTAATACCACCAATGAGGAATCTCAACCATGGGGTTACAATCCTAAGACATACTCAACTCCCAAAGAACAAACAATGTTCAAAGATCAACCAAACCCACCACCTAGTGATGCTAACATACGCCTTAAACATCAATACATGTTTGTTAGGCAACAAAATCAACCTCCTAATCCTATATATACAATCATAGAGGAGTATGATAGTGACGAGGAAATCACTAACGAAGTACTTTTAGAGCACTTCCAAGATCCTAAAATGTAAAAACTAATGGACAAAATGACTGGGAAGGATCCAAACACATATTTCCTCAAACTAGCATAAAGTGGTACGAAGCTACCTACAAACTTTAACATTGAAATTCTTAAGGATCCCAATCTCATTCCTTTGGGATACTAATCAGTGATGAGACAAATACCCAAAGCAACAATAGATCCCAAGATACCACCTCTGTTCTCAAAAGCATCTATCAATGATCAATCTTTCCCACAAAATGTGGAGAATCCATTGTATAGACATCCCTCACAAATTGAACAAGTTGTGGTAGCTCAACATGCTCAAGAAAATCCAAACATATTGACAAGTCAAAGCATTCCACCACATAATGTTGAAACTAATACAACAAGACCCAACATATATGAGACATCTTGGAACAACCAACAACAAGGTCCCAATATTAATATGCAAAACATGGTAAATCTTCCACCGAGACAACCACAACATGTAGTGAACCAACAAGGTAACAACCATTTGCAACCACCACTACATGCTAACAACCCACCTCAAGGACAACACATATATCAACAACCACCACAAGATCAAATCATGTACCAAGGAAATGTTCAAAATCAAACTCAATACATGCATCAACAAAAATACTATGATCCTAACATGCAATATCAATATGGATCATCATCTACCCAAAATCCTCGACATCAAATGCACATTTCAGCACCACCAAATGTGAATACCCAACATCAAACGCATATTCAACCACAACAAAACACACACCTTCAAAATCAAGCACCCAATCCTCCACAACACAACATTGTTACACAACATCCATCACAATATCAAACCTACACACCTCAACAACAACACAACACACCTCAACAACAACATCGTACCCTCAATCCACAACACACCCACATTGGTCCTCAAGGATCCCATCCATCATCCTGCACTCACAACATGGCCCAAGGGCCCTTATATATAAAAACCCCACAATATAACGTACACAACATTATGAAGAAACAAGGTTATAACGTCTCACCTTATCAAACGAAAACATCAAGTGATGATGTAATTGTTACCTAATTTTTCTTTCAGCTCAATCAAGTAGAGTTGGAGTAAGTATTTGCAACTAAAAGCGAAAAGGTACATATAAATTTCTGCTAAATTTTTGTCATTGCATAGAAGAGGTTCTCAAATGAAGTTCAGTTTTATTATGCAAATGTTCTTTATAATAGAAAATTACACAAATTTGCATAGTATTGTTGTCTTTATTCATTTTACCACAAAACATGGTGTCCCACACAAGCCGTGGGAGTAACTAAGAAATGCATGATGAAATGAAACATAAAGAGTAAACTATACAACTGAAGAAGTATAAACATGAAAGGAAATTTGATCTGTCATTGCCTGAATGATGAATCACGAAGTTGTCAGTTGTGTCATCAATTTCAGTTGCTCCAGCTTCAACACTTTCCATTGTCACTCCAAAAATACCTGCAAGAGATGAATGTATTGTGTTAGAGCTTAGGACCAAGTTTCTCTTCATATGCATACATCAACAGATATGTAATCTACTCTTATGAAACATTTGATCAAGTATGGGTTCATTTGATATTCTAGATTTTCATGGTTTGACATCACAACATGTGGAGAAAAATGGGCTCCCATAAGGGTTGATCCCAACATGTTGCCCTCTCGATGTTTGAGAGGGATAAGAGGTAATAAGTGATGTCCATTCTTTGTAATCAAATGACAAAGGTTAAAATTTTGTGTTGTTGTTTATCATGTTGTGAACAAATATGGACAAATGTTTGAACTTTTAATAATAAATTGTTCAATGCCATAAAGAGCATTATAGAGGCCTTAAAATGTCATGGAGCAGCCTAAAAGATAGTGATACTTGTAGAAGACAATGCCATGGAATTCATCTAAAATGGTCACTGACATAATAGTATGCAAGCATATTTACAGTCATGTAGTTTCATGAAGACATCATACATCTTTTGTATTTGGTTAAGACATTGAGATATGATAACCTTTAAAGGTAATGCATGCCAAGGACAACAATAGATGGTGTCATGGACAATGATACATAATGAAGTAAATATAGCTTGCACTAAGATTGGACCCATCAGGATCACACATCTTTAGAGTCCTAAAAAGGACATCAAGATAGTTTGGGCATGAATGAAGCTTCCGAGAAACGGTGAAAAGACATGATCAAAAGTAATTGGAGATATTACTACTATGCTAAGTGCTAGGGTAAAGAACAACTCAAGGTGATAGTTAAGTGGGCAGTTAACATTTTGAAGCTTCTTCATCACTGTTATTAATGACCAGAGCATTTCAAATGCAAGTTTACCATACACAATACAAGAATGCTTGTTGAGTGCATAAGGAATAGCTTCATAAACCTGTGAATGAACCAAATGCAAGATACAAAACAACATATAACGACCTTCTATAAAAGAGGGAGAAACCAAATGAGAGTGCAAGGGGTTGAGCTTAGAATAAAGGTTCCTTGTTTCTTTCAAAAGGTACAAAGAATTTGCATAAATGGACAACAATAACTTAGGTACTAGTTTCAAAATGGGTTAACTTATTATTAAGTTCTAATTGTCGGGACATTGCTTGGTCATAGAACATATTGAAAAACAGGTGAAAACTACCATTGAAGAATACAATATGTCCAAGCTCATCTCAAAGAGCTACAAAGAAAGTTGTCCCTCAAGGAAAATGCATGTGTAGGCTTGTATGCCACATGGTCCACATTAGTGAGAAAAAGCTAAACTCAAGACTCTGAAAGATGAGAATTTAAGACTCTTAGACAAGGTTATTAAGCTCGATGAGATATCTTTTGTGGCATCAAACAATGAGGATAGATCACTGCTATAAATAGATAAAAGCATTAAATTGGCTGAAAATGAAAAAAGAATTAGCTAGAGAGAAAGCTCAGGTTGAATTTGATCATCTTAATGGCCAGTTTCAAGATGAGATTTCTAGAAAAGCAAGTTTGCAAGAACAACTTCAAGAGTCACATTATCAGGTTATAGAGCTTCAGAATAGTAGAGTGTATCCTAGGGTTTTGATCAGAAGGCAAAGTATTTTAAAGCTAGAGGCTCATAGCCACGGTTGTTTTTTTTTTTTTTTTTAAATCCTTCAATTATCTAGCAAAACCCTCAAGCATAGGTAACTCTTAAGAGTTTTTCTTTCAAGAAAGATGAAATTCTTGAACTCGAAGTTACAGTAGGGTTCCAAATTTCAACCCCTTCAATATATATGGAATGAAAAAGGAGGGAGCTCAAGCTTCAAACAAGGCAAACCCAAATACATGTTACAAAAAATTAAACTCCTTACAATAGGAGGTTGAAACCATTTGAGGTTGAATAAAAGAAGAGAAGAACCATAGGTTTTTAGTGAAGCCACAACCAAGAATTAGAGCCCAAGAGAGAAGCCCTCAAAGCAAGCCATGGCCTATGTTGCCATGATTTTAAACATTGCTAAGAAGACCTAGGAAAATCCATAGCCAAGCCATGGATGAGGTAGAGGCATGAAAGGGTCAAACATTAGAATGTATGTGATGAACAAAGCTTTGAGTATCTGCCAAGAGTAGAGGCTTGAAGTATTTTTAGAAAATAAAGATTCAAAGCCACAACCTTCCAGAAACAAAGCAAAAATGCTTATGTGAAAGCCTAGAGTATGAAAAGAGTTCAACGATGAAAACATACGAAGAGCAGTAATTTTTATAGTTTCTTTAACAAAGAAGCATCAAGCATTAGAAAAGCACAAAAAAAACCAAAATATGTTATCTTTTTCGCATAATAGAGCTCAAGAACAAGCGTTTTCCCACATACATTGAAAAAAAAGCAGATTTTATGCAAACAAAGAGCTTACCCAAGCTCGTTTTGTCAATTTCTCATGAAAAAAGCATGCAAACTCTAGTTGAAGACTCCATGAAAAACTCGGGCAAACCCATGGCAGTCACAAGCAAAGCAGTGATGCAAATGAATGTGAAAAGAAAATGAGAAAGGTTGTAGGTGTCTTGTTTTAGAGTTATTTTTTCCTTAAGTTTGGCCAACCCCTTTATGGGATTTTTATCACGTTTATTTAAACTTTTCATGCAAAATTAATACCTTGGCTCATGTTAGGTCGACCCCTTTATGGGATTTTATCCTTTGTAAACTTATGCAAAGTTGTATGTAAGGTGAAACATGGAGTCGACCTTCTCAAATTTTGCATGATATTGTTTCACACTAATAATGTAAACTTTATCGAAGCAATCAATTATAAGTTGCTTCAATAAATGTCATGAAAATGCAAGAGAGTAGGCAAATCCATAACACCTAGTGAAGTGAGTCATAATTGTTTACTTCATTCTTTGTTTAAATTGTTAACTTCATGTCAAAATCATGCAAAATTAGAGGAGAGGAGTTAAACAAGAGCTTTTGAGCTTGATTTTTAGTTAATTGGGTGAGTTTGAGGTCAACTTTGGTCAAACTAATTATGACAGTGAGTTTGAGGCTATTTTAGCTCAATTTACATTAGTTTTGACCTCTCTTTTTGGGGGTTTTCATTTCTACTCGTGGGGGAGTTTCTTGGAGATTTTCTAAATGTAGTTAACTGCAAGTACCACCTCTTGGCACTTTGAGTCTCTTTTTGTATATAGGTGAAAAGCTTAAGGTTTTTTCTCAGTTCTTGCTTCTTCCTCTCTTAAGTATTGCAGAGAGTTTGTAAGTTTTGTAACTCAGCTTTCATAGTTTGATACAAAAACTCCTTCGAGATTAATAAAAGACAACTGTGCATTCCTTTTTCATTGTCTTTTGTCTCATTTGTAGTTAATGATTTGATATTTAATTATGATTCTAATTTTGAATCCTTTTCTATGTCTCATTGTTGCAAATATGATTGCAAAAGTTTCATGTAATGTAGGTTGTATGTTGTTGTTGGTGTAATTAAATGTTTTGTACCTTGTCCTAGGTCATGATTACACCTTAGTTAAGTTTACTTAGGGACCACATAGGAGGTTGTTGGAGATTTTCCACTTTTGGTGGACTTGACATGTCATTACCACATCACTTCTACCTTTTGTGGACACATCATGTGATTATCTCTCCACCTTTTGTGGCGATTA
>VDFB02087109.1:0-17470 GCA_007258455.2 Sequoia sempervirens | reverse complement strand
AGAAAATAGAGAGAGTGGTAGGGGAGTGATGGAGGGAGAGGTACGTAGAGAGAGAGAGAAGGATGGAGGGAGGGAGATAGAGATAAGTAGAGAAGGAAGGAGGGAGGGAGTGAGAGAGAAGTGAGATAGATAGAATTAGAGGGAAAAGGAGAGAGATAGATAGAGAGAGAGTTCTTGAGATCAAGGGAGAGAGAGTTAGATAAAGGGATGGAGATAGTGAGAGAGAGGTCTAGAATGTAAGGGATAAAAAATGAGTAAGATAGAGAGACAAGTAATATTTGTTGATTATTGAAATTTGACCTCCCGATTACTAAAATTTGACATGTTGATTACTAAAATTTGACTAAGTCTGAAATTTGTGAGATCTTACAAAAACTAGAATTTGCATTATAACTCCTACAGATCCAAAACCTCTCTCAAACTTCCTGAAACTATATACATGAAATATAACTTAAAGTATAAGAAAGTAAACATCCATATGTAAATGTCAACTTATACTTAAATTTTTATTTCATGTATATAGTTTCCCTGAAAAATAACAAGAAGAAAGAACAAAAAGAGAAGAAAACTAAATTCAATGTAGACCAAAATGTGCACATGTTATAACATGCTCGTGTTTTGTCAATGCATTCACAAAACATGAGCACGTTATAACACGCTCACGTCTTGTTAGTGCATTCAAATAACCTGAGCGCATTATAACGTGCTCACGTTATATCTTGCTTTAAGAATCCATAAGCCTTGGGCTTGGTATTTGCCTTGGAATAACAACCCAAAGGCTTGGAGGGCCTTCCCAATGACCAAAGATGTGTTTTTGCAAATTCTACAATATTTCACATAATCGGGTTCGTGCTCACCGTCAGGATTGCACTGTTTCAATGTCAAACAAATTGAACACCTGGGTAATGTTAGGCTCTCTCTTAGCTATCCAACGATGCAATTTTTTTACTTTTTGACAATGTTAAGCCTTTGATCTATAATTTATTTTGTTTGTGTGTCTCTTTTTTGACAAAAAATATTTTTTGGTGTTTTTTTCGTTATAAACTAACCATTCATCAAAATTTCAAATAAATTACATTTTTAGAAACTAGACTCCATTCTACAAATTTTTTTTAAAAAAATTCAATTAGTTTCCAAAATTTTTAGGGGTAGCATGACCAAAATTCTATTTTTTAGGAAGTGTCTGGACTTAGAAAATTAGTAAAAAAATAAATATTGATTAAAAAATTATCAGAAAAATTGTGCATCAACTACACACTGTTAGCTAATTTCTCACCATAGCAATTTTAAAAATACTAAAGAAAAGTTCACCGTGTGTAATGTCCCCATTTTTAGCACTACACCTTTCAGTGATTGATGGCCTATCCCTGGTGAGCTGTCAGCTAGCAGAAGCTCGAATCAGGGTTTCCAAACTTCTTAGAGGATGTTTTCGTGTTTTTGCTGAGTCTACATTTGGAATTGTTGATTTTTCTTTCTGGGTTTTCAGAGAGCTTTGCGTTGGTGGTTTCGATTCGGCATTCTGAGCAATTACATGGATTTATCGGTTTTTAGTAAAATTTAGCCTTTAGCGCTTGGACTTAAAGTTGACCTCAATCAAGAGGGGGCTCACTTATGGTAGTTTTGTCTGTATCTTTATGGTTGAATTTGGCTTCCGCCGCTACCTTAAGATATAAGATATTTTATTATAATGTTATAATTTAAATATCATAATTCCTTGTTCTAGCATCATGAAATTAATATTGTCTTTAAAAGGGGATACTAGCGGGTATTTCACGTGGAGTGATATATTTTAACATTTCTCTAAAGCGCCAAATTTTAGCTAGAGGATTTGGACGCCAACTTTGAGGGAGATATTATTTTATTAAAAGATTTATTTTTGCTCTTAAAAAGGGACGCCACTCTTGGAGGGAAAATGAAGTCAAATTCAAATTGGGAAAAGGGCGCACTTTCTAGAAGCATCTAGAGATTCACTGTCTATAAAAGAAGGCCTTCTCTCTTCATTTTATCATCTTATGACTTGAGTAATGTTATGTTGCCGAAATGGTATTGGGATTGCTTCGAGGAATGAATGCCTCCTAGCCTTGGCTCGACTTCTTGCTTGAAAGATAGCAACTAGTGGAGAGTTAGTTTGTAGATGAGTGGATTTTGTAGTGAGATTTTGCATTGTAGTAGTTATTTTGCATTTGTAGTTCAATTTCTAGCATGTTAATGAAGTTCTAGAATTGCTGATTTAGTATAGCTGCACGTTGTATTTGCTCATAAGTCAAAAAATAAAAATATATTCGTTCTGGGTATTGGCTAGAACCATTTCTATGCCCTAGTTTCATTTGTGCAGATTTTGCGATTTATAATGAAGAATGATTTTATCTGTTGCAGAATATTCCTAGGAGGCCGACGCCCCTTGCTCCATACTAAAAGTGCTTAGAAAAAATATCAATATGTTACCGTTTTGTCTAGTCTTCATTGTCATCATCCTAGCATTCGTTTGCATCAAGTCTCATGTCATTCTGACAAGTATTGAGTGAGTTGTGAGCATTTTAGTGGATTTTAGGGTTGCTGGTTTTGCATTTAAAGGTGCAAATCTGATTTGATGAGAATCTTAAATCTGGTTTTTGAGAGAAGAAATCAGTTTGGTATTTCCATTAAGCAAGGAGAATTCTATATCTAAATGCTCGTTGAATTGTTCTAACTCTATGCTCTTGGCAGGCGAATTCTCTATCATATTGTAAGCTAACAGTAGTACCTGCCAGCTCTTAATCTTGCTTTAATTCATCTCACTGACTTGTACTGCCTACTTTACATTCTCAGAATTCTACATCTCCTCACTTTATGGCAGCTCCTTTCCCACTCCGGGGTTAGAAAGCACATTCTGGTGCGGAGTACTTTCTTTACTATAGCTATTTCTTCTTGCCATTGTAATTTGTACATCTGCCATATGGTCGCCTCAACTCCATAACACCGATTGCAGTACATACTTGCGTGAGTTCCTTCAGCCTGTGTGACCTTCAACATATGCTCGCCATCATTGGCACCATTCTTGGTTAGAGTTATTGCATAAGCATTTTGTTTAAGATCCTCTAACCAATGCTCACACCTTGCCCTCATCGGGATCCTGGTGTACATTCTAGTTAGAGTTGCTTCAACATCATTTTGGTTTAGCTGCTAACCTTAACGGGTGCATTGGTTTGTAAACTTGCAATTGAAAAAATGAAAAAATTTGGCTCGGAATATTTCAGTGGTATCAGAGCCATGCATCCTGCCATCCTGTGCCCATCAAGTTCAGTTGATAGTTGAGTGATTGAGAAATCAGTTTCTACACTAGAGGTCAGAATTAAGTTTAGATCAGTTTTTAGAAGTTTCAAAGATGTATTGTCATCTGTTTAGGAATCATGAGAAGTCAAATTTGACTATGGTATCTGAGGAAGGAAAAGTTAGTACTGCTGTAAGGGATTTCATTGAATATGCCAAACAGTATAAAAGACAATGTGAAGATGAGGCTGCCTTACTCCGTGAACAATATCAAAACATGCCAAATGATTATAGGAACAATGTTTCATTTGATTCCCATTTGAATTGTGTGGCATTACTGAAGCCTGAAAAGTTGGAGATGGTGGACCACATCAGGAAAATGATAAAAAGGAAAGTAGAACAAGCCTTGGTTGAAGAATCAAGGAAGGAAGAAGCAGAAATGCCTATTTGTGGTTTGCAGCCCACAAACAAGTATGTTGATGAAACTTTGTCAGTTGAAGAATGTGTGGAGGAGCCCCACCATACTTTCCAAGACTTGCATATGATAGCAAGTAATGAAGATCAGAACATAGCAGCAGTCTTGAATCCTAATTTTAATTCAACCCATGGAGGTCTTGAGAGAAATGTCTTCATAGAAGATTTTACTAGTATTGTTGTGTTTGATGAGTTCGTTGAAGTAGTGCAAGATGGAGAAAATGTTAGTGATGACATAGAACCAGCTTATGACCAATACTATAGTGATGATGTTGGTGATGAGTCTAAGGAGTTCATGCAAGATCATATTGAAGATTTGATGAGGAAGGATTTTTCTCTTGTTGCTGTTTTAACTTCCCAAGAAGTCCCACATGAAAAAATCAGTGACATACTCTCTCATGAGGGTTCCATAGAAGATGATGAAGATGAAGTTTTTCAAACAACAAACATTGAAGATTCTTCACTTCATTTCGGTGGTGACATTGTTGGTCTTGGGTTTGATCAGCAAACTGAGCCATTAGAGAGAAATGTTTTTGATGATATCAGCTTAAGTGATTTGGGACTTGACTTATTCAAAGAGTCATCACTACAAGGGGAGCATGATAAGTTTTTTCCAGTTGATCATCTTAATCAGCCCACTAGCATTTGGGATCCGGGTGTGTTGGCATCAAGTTATGTTAAAGAACCTGTTTGGGATAAGTTTCCCTTTGATCCTGATGAAGAACAAGAACCAGGTTGCATGGCAAACTATGAGGTTGCCCTTGGAGGAGAAGTTGTCTTTGAAGAAGAAGATTGTTCCACAAAATTCCATAATGATCTCTTTGGAGTGGTTGCAGCCACTAAAGAGGATTATGTGGTTACAAAAACTTTCCAAACAGTGGACACTTATGATTCATTGATCAAGTTGGAGGCTACCATAAGGTTAGATCAAGAGGTCAGTGAAAAGGAAGAAGAGATTGATGGCCATAAGGCTCTTGAAGATGGAAGGTTTGGGGAAGTTACCCAACACAAATCTGACTTATCAAGGCATGAAGCTGATTGCAAGCAACAGGCTGAAGACTTAGTGAAGTATGATGCTTTCCAAGACATTGAGCATTCTCCGCTAGTTGGTGGTGAAGAACAAGAATGTTGGAGCAGCAATGAAGGCAGTAAAGACAAGAAACTAAGTTCTGATTTTCAGTTGCAGCCTAGTAGTAATTCACCATCTACACATTTTCATGAAGGGAAAGGTCAATTCAATGTGTCCATTGAAGATGAAGTGCGAGCCCTATCGAGATTTGATCGCACACATAGTTTGATTGAAGGACTTATGTGGGAGGTTCAGTTGGAAGAGAGACAAAGAGTGAAGGATGAAGTTACTCTTCCCAATTTGCAACTTATCAAAGATTCTTTGGAGACCTTGAAGTCCGAGTACATGCACTTGATTGAAGATTGAGATCATGCCATTAAAGTTGCAAAGAAGAACATTTGTGCTTTACAAGAAAAGGAGAGTATGATTGATGAGCTCACTCTGGAGCTCGAATCAACAAAGGATGTGTTGAAAGAAACTCAATTGGCTCTAACAGTGATTGAAGACCAATTTGCTGACTTCAAACTTTTTAAGGAGCAAGAGGGTGCACAAAGAGCTGAAGAAATCAAGCAAGTGATTGGAGAGCTTGATTGTCTTCAAGAGGAGTTTGATCTTGAAAGCATCTCAAGAAAATCAGAAGTTGCATGTGCTGATTGGAGCAACAAAATGAAAGGAATGACTTTCAAGTTTTTGACAATCCTCTCTTTGAAGAGGGTGATGAGGAAAGTTATGATAATCCTCTCTATGAGATGGAGGATGAAATGGAGAATGAGATTGAGTATAGTTTCCAGTGCTTGGATGCCTTGATATCACTCCATGAGGATGTGCCACATTTATTGACTAGTAATGAATGCATAAGTGGGTTTGAGGATGAAGGTTCTACATGGGAGGTGACGAAGCAAGGTAATTTCAACATCTATGACATCAAGGTGTTGATGAGACAAGTCTTGGTAGCTGTTGGTAACTTCATTACAGCAGCAACGAGTGAAGATTTCAGACCTACTACTCAGGAGGAATGGGAAAAAGGTGAACTAGACTTTGGTGGTTGCACTCATGACAATCCATCCCTTGGGTGGAATGATGTTTGGAATCATATTGATCAGTTTTGGGAGCTGAATTTGAAGCCACTCTATGTTTCATACTCCCTTAATGTGGAAGCTTTCATGGTTAAGCTTCAAGGATTTACTACATGGGACATCAGTTTCGTGAGAAGGCACTTGGTTCTCACTAGCACTTGGGAATGTGTAGAGATTTCTTTTCAATGTGTTGAAAATCACTTTCAGTTGGGTATCCATGCTGGGGATTCTCAACTTGGGTTGTTAAAATTTATTATTTATGGAAAAGACTTTTGGAGGGATAAGGATCAAATTTCCAGATTTGTTGATGTTGTTCCCTTCTTTTCCAGCTACTTGATGGTTCTGTTTGTTCATCAACAAATGGATTGGAGAGAAATTTTGAATATGGGTTGGAGAGATCAACGATCGGTAGTTCTTGGAAGTGACTTTCAGCTCAGACAAGGGCAGATTTTGAGACACGAGCTTGCTGGTTGGAGGCAGACCAGCCACCTTACTTATGGAGTTACTTTCATTCAAGAGAGTTGGTTCCTCACTCCTGATCAAAGAAGTGGTAGTTTTCTGATGGAGATGGCTTTAGCGTGTTTTTCAGCCACTTTGGAGGTTTGTGATGCAAACTCTGATGGTTTATTTTCATTATTGGTTCATGACAGCGAGCTACCCCATGCTTTGATTCTACATTTTGAGACTCTTGGGGTTGGAATTGTGAAAAACTTCTTCAGACTTCATAGTTGTGCCATGATAATTCAGTTGAGGCATAGGGAATTCATGTGGAGTCATGAGTTTGAATTTGTTGAGCTCTTGCAAAGGATTGCCTTCCTCTTTGCAAGAAGATTTGAAGATGTCACATTTGTAGTCATAGTCTCATGAAAGCATTATGTGGAGTTGAGCATCATGGATGGTAACATTCTGTGAGCAGGAGGGGTCAAAAGATTGGCGATGGTTTCACCGGGCGAGATCGTAGCAGCAAAGACACAGGGTTTCCTTTAGATGCATGCGGGGACCCCTGGGGACCTTACTTGTTGTGGGCATTGCCTTGTCTTATATTCGGCGGAGTTAGGATGGTACTGTTTGAGGACAAGTAATTTTGGAAGGGCTGATTAAGGTAATGTCCCCATTTTTAGCACTACACCTTTCAGTGATTGATGGCCTATCCCCGGTGAGCTGTCGGCTAGCAGAAGCTCGAATCAGGGTTTCCAAACTTTTTAGAGGATGTTTTCGTCTTTTTGCTGAGTCTGCATTTGGAATTGTTGATTTTGGATTGCGGATTCTTTCTGGGTTTTCAGAGAGCTTTGCATTGGTGGTTTCGGTTCGGCATTCTGAGCAATTACATGGATTTACTATTTTTAGTAAATTCTATTTTTAGCAGTTGACTTGTTGACTCCTAATCAATAGGCTTCACTATGACAGTCTGTTCAGACGGTATGGTTGAATTTGGCTTCTGATGCATTTCCATGGTGATATAAGATATTTTATATTATAATGTTATAATTTAACACTATAATTCCTTGTTCTAGCATCATGAATTAATATTGTCTTTAAAAGGGGGACATTGAAGGGTATTTTCACATGGAGGAAATATTTTAATATTTCTAAAGGCCAAATTTTAGCTAGAGGTTTTGGACGCCAACTTTGAGGGAGATATTATTTTATTAAAAGATTTATTTTTGCTCTTAAAAAGGGATGCCACTCTTGGAGGGAAAATGAAGTCAAATTCAAATTGGAAAAATGGCGCACTTTCTAGAAGCATCTAGAGATTCTCTACTAAGTCTATAAAAGAAGGCCTTCTCTCTTCATTTTATCATCTTATGACCTGAGTAATGTTATGCTGCCGAAATGGTATTGGGATTGCTTCGAGGAATGAATGCCTCCTAGCCTTGGCTCGACTTCTTGCTTGAAAGATAGCAACTAGTGGAGAGTTAGTTTGTAGGTGAGTGGATTTTGTAGTGAGATTTTTGCATTGTAGTAGTTATTTTGCATTTGTAGTTCAATTTCTAGCATGTTAATGAAGTTCTGGAGTTGCTGATTTAGTATAGCTGCATGTTGTATTTGATCATAAGTCAAAAAATAAAAATATATTCGTTCTGGGTATTGGCTAGAACCATTTCTATGCCCTAGGCGCCCATTTGTGCAAATTTTGGTGATTTATAATGAAGAATCTGATTTTATCTTGTTGGTAGAACATTTCAGAAAATACCATCTCTATCTCACCGCGTTTAGGAAAATACTTCAATATGTCACCAAGCTTTTGTCTACAGTCTTCTTTACTGTCATCATCCGGTATTCTGCTTACTAAGTCTGAAGTGTCATTCTACGCGAGCTTAGAGTGAGCTGTGAGCATTTTGGTGGGATTAGGTTGCTAGTTTGCATTTAAAAGGTGTAGATCTGATTTGACCAGAATTCAAACTGTAGTTTTGTTAAAGAAAATCATTGTATTCCTTACAAGAGAATTTACATTCAAATGCCTGCTGAAATTGTTCTAACTCATGCCTTGGTAGGAAAATTCTTCATCATATTGCAAGTTGATGAGTACTGCAACAGCCTTAATCTTTCTGTTTAATTATTTGATTTCTCATGTCACCCTTACATTCCACCCTTGTATCTCTCTCATGGTAGCCTCCTTTCCCACTTCGGGTTAGAAAGCTCATTCTGGGTGTTGAGTACTTTCAGCATTATAGTTATTTCTTTCAAGCATTGTAATTTGTAATACTCTGCCATATGGTCGCCTTAACTCCATACTAGACTGGGTAGCACATACTTGGTGTCGAGTTCCCTTTCAGTTCTTGTAGTGTAAAAGACCCTCTGACCATATGCTCGCCATCATTGGCACCATTCTTGGTTAGAGTTATTGCATAAGCATTTTGTTTAAGATCATCTGACCAATGCTCACACCTTGCCCTCATCGGGATCCTGGTGTACATTCTGGTTAGAGTTGCTTCAAAATCATTTTGGTTTAGCTGCTAACCTTAACGGGTGCATTGGTTTGTAAACTTGCAATTGAAAAAATGAAAAAAATTGGTTCGGAATATTTCACCGTGCTAGGGACATACAAAAGTTGCTATGTTATGTTTTTTTAACAAAAAAAACACCAATTTTTGTATGTCCCCCTTTTGAACCCCTTAATCTCAGCCATTTTCAAAAATAAATTAGTAGTTTAGAAAGTAGACTCAGAACACTATAATCTGTGTTTTGGTTGCATCTCAAAATTTTGAGTGTAACTATCCTCAATTTCATGTCCAAGGTCAGTATTTCTTGATTTCAGAAAAAAAAGTGGCCACTTAAACCCCCTTTTTGGGACCCATCTTTTTGCACTTACCCTACTTTACATTTTATGTTCAAATACAATTTTAATGCATGATGATTTCATTATGGTATTAACGTTTGGATGAAATATATGCAATATGATGTATTTACTTTTAAATGATTATATGATACTTAAGCAATATTGTGATTATGTCATAAATGTAAATGACTAACTATGTGAATTTTACTCTAAGTGAAATGTAGGAAATTTCATGCCCTCTAGAGGGAGAGGGAGAGTATCACCCAGTAGAGGAGTTGGCCTACAAATCATTTGGTATTGCTATTTGAGTTGATACACACACTCACTTAGGTTATTTGAAAACCTCGTTGGGTCATTTCAAGTACCAAGTTTAGGTGAGTCATATATCTAAAGTTGTTAATTTAAGTTCAACCTAGATGGTAAATCTTGTTCTACTACTAAGTTAAAGTACCATCGTTATGTATTATCAATGCTAATCATTTTAATGATCTTGTTATTTTGGCAAGATAAATTTATTCTTAAAATAATTGATCAATCAATAAAATATAATATGTACATTATATATATATATAGATGTATATATATGTAAGTTTTTAAAGGAAAGTGTGTATATATGTGCATATATAGGTGAATCATAGAAAAAGAGGTGTAGGTTCACCAAAACATAAAAAAATGAGGGCTTAAATTACCAATTTTCTATAAATAGAAGGGGGGAAAGTGGGGTGTGATGAACCTAACTTCTTCCATTTCATTCAAGAAATGAGATCCTCTATGATAGAATTAAATTTCAACCCTGAGGTGAGTCAATTCTATGGAAGATCTAGCAATTTCCTTTGTGTGTGTGCACAGACGGGGGCTAAATTTCAAACAACACTTTTGGGAGATGAAAATAAAATAGTAAATGACCTCAAATCTGTAACATAAGACTTGATTGATGTAGATGAAACATAGCTCTAATAGAAACAATTGATTTTGTGCAAATTGGATGAGTGGATGACACTTAAAAATTTCCTCAAAAATCGGTTGCTAAGTGCCCAGAAATGGCAAATGGGTCCTAAGACAACTTTTTGAACTAAATTTTTGGGAACCTCTGAAGATAGATTTGAGATGCAATTTCCTACTAGTTTCACTTGAAAATGACGAAGAATAAATCTGATATTTAAGTTTCTGTGATCTTGACAACTTTTCTTGCAACTTTGACAACTCGATGTGAATCAAGCCTTAGTTGTTTTTCCAAAAATGTTTACAAGTTGTAATGACAAAAAAAGTACTCCCTAACATGGCCTTGATTTAGTGTTGTAATATGCATAACATATTCACATTAGATCTTGGGCCCTTGTGAACTAAATGAGATTATTGATGCCTTATTTGGAGTGTTGTAAAGTGTTGTAACACACTTTCACACTTTTCAAGGATTTTATTAAATAATTGGGCTGCTTTATACTTTAATTGGCCTTATTTTGCATCCACAAGCCTCATTTAATGCATCTTTTCGAGGATAATCCTGACACAAATCAACATCCAATCATAATTTAGGTGTTTCTAGGTTGTGTGGCCTAGATTTGGTGGTCTGGGACTCATATGCCACCTTGGCTATATGAGTCCCACCTGGGATTTCAGGTTCTGATCTTGGTTTGACACCTTTCTAAGCATTTTCTAATTTGGTCCCATAAATTATACCTAATGGGACTCAAACGCCACCTTGGGAGTATGAGTCCCATGTGGCCCAAAATTAAAATTAATTCAAAATTTTGGTGGGATTTTATCCTCCTAGATCTAATGTTGGCTTGTAGTGTTATAATTTCAAAAAAATTAACATAATTAAGTATAAATACAAGTTTCTTTCACCATTTTACACCCAACAAGTTGAATGAGCATCCTTATAGCAAAGCTGAACTACGTATATATCTAAGAGCCCTCAAAGAGGGATATCGCTATTTAGAGTGCATTATTCAAGCATCATGAATCATGTTTATTTTGAGCCAATAATTGTGATGTGAGATTTATGATTCAAGCTAGCATTTCTCTCACTCCAAGATCTATCATATCTGAAGCAAGAGTCAAGATCTACATTCATTGAGCTATTTTGTGCATGTGTTGCAAATTTGTTTTAGGGTTTGGTGAGTTGCAACATCATACTTTGTTCATTCATTATCCATTTATTCCATTCATTTCAAGATTTGATTACCAAATGGGCTTGACAAGGAAAAAAGCTTTTTCACTAACAAAACAACATTTTCCCCTCTCTTTAGTGTGTGATTTTCAGGTTTAGGTTGAAGATACATTGAAAAGAAAATTGTCAAAGTGTTCAAAGTTGTCAAAGTTGTCACCTTGCATTGGAGATACTTGGAGGACCAGATTCAGATCTAGAAATCAATTGGGAATCATATAGTAGACCTTGAAGACCAGATTCAGACTTTGAAGTTTCAGAAAACCCTAATTGGATTGATATTCCAGTTCTGGCGTATGAGTCCCAATTGAGATAAATTTTTAGATTTTTACAAATTCAGATACCTATTTGCCAGATTCCTATTTATGCACAGAAACCCAGATTTGGGACTGATTTTCCCAACCTAGTGTATGAGTCCCAGTTAGCATTAAATTCACTATTTTTAGTATTTTAGAGCTTCATTAAGTCATCTCTAGATTTCAAGGTGCATACACTTCATCTTGCAACTTTCTGTTTTGTTTTATATGCATTTATGGGTCATTTAGTGAAAGGTTACATCCTATTAGGGTTAAGCATTGCATCTTGCATAACATTTGTCTTTCCAATTCCTAACTTGGTGGTGAAACCCTCATGAGTTTACAATCAGCCCCTAGGACAACCCTATTGCAAGATCTCTTTCTCCTTTGCGTTGAGATCTTTAGGGTTATCCTTGGATGAAATAATTGGAAAGTGGGTTTGCTCTATGTCCTAAACCATACAAAAGCACCTATCCCATTTTCTGTCATTTCATTTTGGTGAACATGCATTTAGAGCATCATAATTCTAATTTGGAGTACATTACCATCCTATATCTTGCTTGCATTAACATTGCATTAAGGTTTTCATTAGTTAATTGGCATTCTATGGTTTCTAAATTTTGCATTAGTGAAAGTGCATATAGCTTGCATTTTTGCATCTCAAATAATTGGAAATCATACAAAATATGCATTTGCATTTACGTTATAGATCATACAACATAAAAAGCATAAAAATAAATTCAAAATTTTTGAAAATTTTGAGAAAAACATCCATTGGGACTCATACGCCCCTCTGGGAAAACTAGTCCCACTACAGATTCTACACTGCATTTTTCAGAATTTAAAGTTTTCGTGCTCCTATTTGTTGTTTATAACTTTTGATTTCAGTTTAAATGTTTTTTGTTTCATTTAGTTTAATTTGGTTCATCTTGTGCATTGCTTAAATTCAAAATTACATTTCACATTGTTGCATAGTTTAGAATCTAAAATTTGCATTACATTTCATCATGGACATGTGCTTTAGAAAACTATGGATGTCCTTGAAGTCCTTCATAGATGTATCAAGTTGTGCTTTTGAAAATGACCTAGGTAATGAAATTGAACTTACTCATTCTCACTCAAATCCTAATGCATGTCCTCCTTGTGATGTTGTCATCATTGGAGAAGATGATGACAACATGAATGAATTAAATGATTTCCTTAACAACCTTGAATCTAATGCATCATTTTATCCATCAATGGAACAACCAACACCCCCTATAATACCACCACTTGAGATGTTTAGTTATTTACATCCTAAAGTTGAGACAAAAGTCAAACCTAAGTTCCCTACAATAGGTGAACCTAATTCCTCTAAGCAAGAAAACACTCAACCATTAGATATGTTAACAAAATGACAAATACTCCCATCAACCTAGAAGAGAAATATGGAAAAGGCTTTACAATTTTAAGAAAACAAGGATGTGATACAACAAGTGAACATGACATTTATCAACTCTTAGAGAAAATACCAATTGAAAATACAAAAGGTTTAGGATATCAAGATCCTCCCCCCAATATGAATGTCCTCCTTCATAAAGAACAACCAATGATTCGTAATGATGCTAAGGATAAGGGGATCATCTTAGGTCCTCCTCCTCAATAATCAACTTGAGAAGTTAGTAAATCTAGTTAAAAAAAAAGGCCTTACAAACTCAAACCATTACCACTCTTACATACTCAAAAAACAATTGAACAATAGATGGAACACCTTATAAACACATGTCAGCTTAAACTACCACCCTCTACTAGAAGAAAACTTCCTAAAGATAACACAAAGTATTGTGCATACCATTGAACTATCAGACATCTTATTGATGAATGCCATATTTTAATAAGGATCCTTTAGCAATTTGATATCAAAGAAATAGTCCCTTAATGTGGGACCCTTTCTCCCCTTGTCATGTAATAGTTGTAGAATCTTGTATTCTCACCATTACATGATCTTTACCATCACTTACCTTGGAACATTCTTGTCCTACACATTGTGGGGACAAGAATTATATAGCCATGTCCTACTAGTGCATTTTTCGTTATCCCTTTAGCTAGGTTGACTTGCACATTCCTTACTAGTTTCTTTGCACATTATTTCTTTTTCTTTTGTGTGATTGCATGTGCATAATGTGATCCCCCGTGATGTTTTTTTTGATGTGTCTCTCCCTTTTTGTGGCATTCCTCTATGTGTAATTTTCATTCTTCTTTATGTTGTGTTCATCTTCATATTTTTCTTTCATTTGTCTTGTGTTTTCCTTTTAGGATGATTTAAGCGTGCTCTAGGACATCTGGCGTCTCCTTCCATGTTGACCCAAATATTCTCTTCCTATTTTCTTTTTCATTTGTCTTGTGTTTCCTTTGGGATGATGTAAGCAAAGCCCAGACATTCATGTCTCTTCCATGCTGACCCAAAATATTTCCTTTGTTTGTTTCATTTGTCTTATGTTTCCTCTTTTGGGATGATCTGGCGACCGAGACATTCATGTCTCTTCCATGTTGACCAAACATTCTTCCTTTTATATTTTTCATTTGTCTTGTTTCTTTTGGGATACTAGTACCGGTGACCTTCATGTCTCTTCCATGTTGACTTGAAAGGTTTTTCTTTGATTTCACTCTCTTTGTGTCATTCTTCCAGTTCTATGTGTATTTGGGGAATGATGAAAGTTTCAAGCTCTATAAAAAAATTGTAGCAAGAACATACTTACCCCAAGTCCATAGATCCCTTATGTGTTTGGTGTTTTCGTTTTGGGGGAAACTCCTCTCTTTTCTTTGCATGAAGTAGTTTTATTTGGAGACATATGACTTGGCATAGGGATTTCCAAGTTAGCTCTCATGCATTCTTTATTTTTTGAATTTATCATTTGCTACTTTAAAGTAATTTCTCACAATATGGTGTTTACCGATTTCTTTAAAGTGGGGGCATACATTGGCATTCTTCTTTTTCATGTTTCATGGTGCATTCTTCTTATTTCATATGATGCATTCTTTCGCTTTGTGGTTGGCATTGGGTGTGATGTCCCTCAAGAGCGTGATCTCTCACAACATATTATTTTCCTCTTAGTGGCTTAATGCGACACAATGCATCCCCTAAGTTGTGAATCTTCTATTCTTTGATTGGTCCTCTCTCGGAGACATTAGGCACAATGTTCCCTGAGTTAAGACCTTGTATGAATTAAGCAAGACTCCTTTGAACATTCATTATTATGGCATTTTCATTTTCAATTATATGGCCAACTTGCATAATGCACTTTGCATGCCTATGGAGCCATCTTGTTTGTTCATGAGTTCCAAGCATACGAAGCTTTTCTTGCCTCATGAAGCTCGAAGTTCATTTTACATGGAAAATTGTCAAATTTATCAAGAGGTATAACTTTGGTATGGTTTGATGGGAAGCCCAACCGAGGCATGAATTTCCCTTATCCACTCACACGTGTGTGTGAGAACATACCGACCATGTGTTTATGTGTCTCACCTTCTTTGATTTCTCACCTAATGGACAACCTAGAGTTCTGTTGCCTCACAGTGAGTGTGTGACAACATCTTTCAAAAAAAATCCTAGATGTGATCCACATCATGATGGACAAATAGTTAAAGCTTGATCCACCCCTATTTTGTATTTATTCTTCTTTTCTATTTTGTCTTTGGTAGGGTATGCTTGTGCCTTGTTATTGCTCTTTTTATCATTATCATGTGTGTTCTTTTGTGCTTATGTTGGTTTGTCATAGGACCTTCATCCTTGGGGCTTACACAACCCTCTTGATCATGGTCGTCCTATCTCACTAGCATTGGTACATTTGGACACCTCTTGATGTGCGTTGGTCTACTTTAGTGTGAGTTGGAAGCAAGTTCCTCCTCTCACTAAAGTGGGGGCTAGATGTAATGATGAAAAAAGTACTCCCTAACATGACCTTGATTTAGTGTTGTAATACATGTATAACATATTCACATTAGGTCTTAGGCCCTTGTGAACTATATGGGATTATTGATGACTTATTTGGAGTGTTGTAAAGTGTTGTAACACACTTTCACACTTTTCTAAGATTTTATTAAATAATTGGGCTTCTTAATATTTTAATCGAGCTTATTTTGTATCTGCATGCCTCATTTAATGCATCTTTTCAAGGATAATCTCGACACAAATTGACACCAAATCATAATTTAGGTGTTTCTAGGTTGTATGGCCCAAATTTGGTGGTCTAGGACTCATACATCACCTTGGGTGTATGAGTCCCACTTGGGGTTTTGGGTCCCGATCTTGGTTTCATACCTTTCTAAGCATTTTTGAAATTGGTCCCATAAATTATGCCTAATAGGAAGTTCATACACCACCTTGGGCATATGAGTCTCGTGTGTCCCAAAATTAAAATTAATTCAAAATTTTGGTGGGATTTTATCCTCCTAGATATAATGTCAGCTTGTAGTGTTATAATTTTGGGAATTTTTGCATAATTAAGTATAAATACAATTTTCTTTCACTCATTTTACACCTAGCAAGTTGAATGAGCATCCTTATAGAAAGGTTGAGTTCAGAAGATCATTCAAGTGTTCACTAGAGAATTCAAGAGTCTTCAAGAGTAGATTATCAAAAAATTTAGAGCATTATTCAATTATCAAGCATCATGTCAAAGTCTTCATGCATCATGTTTGTTTTGAAGCTAACAATTGTGATGTAGGATTTTATGATTCAAGCTAGCATTTCACTCAAGATCTATCCTATCCAAGCAAGAGGTAAGATCTGCATCCATTGGAGTCATTTCATACATGTTTGCAACCTCTTATTGCTAGGGTTTGGTGAGTTGAAACATCATAATTTGTTCATTCATCATTCTCCATTTCTATTTCATTTCATTTCAAGGTTTTATTACCAAAAATGGGGTTCGACCAAGGAAAACCCCCTTTCACTAATAAAACAACATTTTTCCCTCTCTTTAGTGTGTGATTTGTAGGTTTAGGTTGAAGATACATTGAAGAGAAATATTGGAGAAAGTTTTCAAAGTTGTCACCTTGCATTAGAGATACTTGGAGGAATTCTACAGGTTGCAAATTAGGGTTTCAAATTTGGAAATCAATTGAGAAGCACAAAGAAAACCTTGAAGACTAGATTCAAACTTTGAAGTTTTAGAAAACCCTAATTGGATTAATACACCAGTTCTGGCGTATGAGTCCCAATTGAGGTCAATTTTTAGGTTTTTATAGATTTAGATACCCATTTGCTAGATTCTTGTTTCTACACAAAAACCCAGATTTGGGATTGATTTTCCCAGCCTGGAACATGAGTCCCAGTCATCATTAAAGTGAATGTTTTCATCATTTCATGAATTCATGAAGTCATCTTTAGATTTCTTGGTGCATACATTTCATCTTGCAACTTTCTGGTTCGTTTTATATGCATTTCTAGGTCATTTAGTGAAAGGTTACATCCTATTAGGATTAAGCATTGCATCTTGAATAGAATTTTTATTTCCAAGTCCTAACTTGGTGGTGAACCCTTCATTAGTTTACAATCAGCCCCTAGGACAACCCTATTACAATATCTCTTTCTCCTTTGCATTGATATCTTTAGGGTTATCCTTGAATGAAATAATTGGAAAGTGGGTTTTCTCTATGGCCTAAACCATACAAAAGAACCTATCCCATTTTCTATCATTTCACAAGTGGAAACTTGTTTTCCACTATGTAAACAAATGCGCTCACATTGACTAGTGGAATATTTTGTCCACTAGGTGAGACCTCAAAAAGGTGACTAATGGGAAAGTCATGCCAGGTCTACAGGCTCCCATACATTGAAACCATACCAAATTTATGCCTCTTGGTAACTTTGAT
>VDFB02087106.1:0-20678 GCA_007258455.2 Sequoia sempervirens | reverse complement strand
GCATCAAAATTAGGGTTAGGGTTAGCATGAAGAATATTTTAGGATTAGGGTTAGGATTAGCATTAGGATTAGGGTTACATTTAGGTTTAGGGTCAAGTTTAGGGTTAAGAGATATAGTTAGGGTTAGGGTAATAGTTGGGGTTAAGGTTATTAGGATTAGGGTTAGGGTTAGGGTTAAGAGATATGGTTAGGGTTAGGGTTAGGGTTAAGGTTAAGGTTAAGGTTAAGGCTAGATATATGGTTAGGATTGGGGTTAGGGTTGATATTTAGTTGAGATTAGGGTTATGAATAGCATTAGGACGAGGCTTAAAGTTAGCATCAAAATTAGGGTTAGGGATAGCATCAAGATTTGCTTAATATTAGGGTTATAGTTAGGTTTAAGGTGAAGGTTAGGGTTACAAATAAGGTTAGGGTTAGGGGTTGCATAATTGTTATGGTCATGCTTAGGGTTAGGTTTTGAGTAGGATTAGGGTAAGGGTTAGGATTAAAGATAGAATTAGTGTTAAGGTTAGGATTAGGATTATAGTGAGGGTTAAGATTAAGGATATGGTTAGGGTTAACATTAGAGATAGAATTGGGATTATACCCTAACCATAATCCTAGCCCTAACTACAATCCTAACCATAATTAGATTCTAACCATAATCTTAATTAAATTTTAACCTTAATTGGACCCTAATCCTAAGCCTACTTGAACTCTAACCCTAAATTTTAATACTAATTTAAAACTAACCCTAACATTAACCCTTACAATAATTAAAGCATAACTATAACCCTAACTCTAATTGGGTCCTAACCCTAACTGATCCTCATTCCTAACCCTTTAATTGAATAATAAACCTAACTTTGATTGTAACCCTATTTGAACCCTAACTATAACCCTAACCCCAAGCTTTATCATAGAATCCTCACCCTAACCCTAATTGAATGCTAATGTATACTAACCCTAATTAAATATTAACCCTAGTTAAACCTTAACCCTAATTGAACACCAAAAATAAACCTGACCATTATTAAACCCTAACCAAATAGATCCATAATTGAACCCTAATACTAACCCTAATTGAACACTATCCATAATTAAACTCTAACCATAATCAGAATTAAAATCTAACCCTAATTTAACCCTAACCGTAATTGAGCTCTAATCCTAACTCCAAACACTATTTTAATCATAACCCTAATTGGATCCTAACCCTAACACTAACCTTACACTAATTGAACCCTAACTATAATCCTAACTTAAATTTAATTCTAATTGAATCCTAACTCTAATTGAATCTTACACCTAACCTTGATCATAACCCTATTTGAAAGCCAACTATAACCCTAACCCCAAGCTTTATAGTAGAATCTTACCCCTAAACCTAAGACTAATCCTAGTCGTAACTCTTACCCTAACTCTAAACCTAATTGAACCCTAACCTAATGCTAATCTTAACCCTATTTGAACCCTAACCTTAATTGAACCCTAATTATGATTGAATCCTAACTCTTACCATAGTTAAACTCTAATTAAACAATAATACTTTAGAACCCTAGTTATAACCTTAATTGAACCCTAATCATAATTTAATCCTAACGCTTACCATAGTTAATGTCTAATTGAACAATAACACTTTATAACCCTAGTTATAACCATAATTGAATTCTAGTTGTAACCCTAATTCAACCTTAACTAAACTCTATTTGCACCCAAACCCTAATTCTAACTCTAATTGAAACTCAATAACACTTACCATAGTTAAACTCTAATTGAACAATAACACTTTTTAACCCTAGTCATAACTCTAATTGAATCCTAGTTGTAACCTTAATTCAACCTTAAATAAACCCTAATTGCACCCAAACCCTAATACTAACTCTAATTCAACCTTAATAATTAAACCCTAATTGCATGCTAGTCCTAATCCGAACCCTAATTGAATCATAAACTTGAGCTTTATCATAACTCTATTTGAACTCCAATTGTAACCCTAACACCAAGCTTTATTATAGAACACTAACCCAAACCTAACCACAATCATAACCTTAAGTGAACACTAACCCTAATTGAACAATAACCTTCACCCTAATTTAATCTTAACCCTAATCCAAACGTGATAGTAACCCTAACCAAAATAGTACCCTAACCCTAACCCTAATAGTAACTCTAATTGAACCCTATACTTGACCAGGTAACTATAATCCTAATTGAACTCTAACCCTAGAATTAAATCATAACCATAATTAAATTGTAACCCTATTTGGAGCATAACCTTAAACCTAAACCTCCATTGAAATGTAACTATAATTGAACCCTAACCCTAATCTTAGTCCAAAATCTTATCCTAATTGAGCCCTAAGCATAATTAAACCCTATCCAAAACCCTAATTTAATCTCATGTATTCAAATATTTGTGAGGTTTATTTTATTTAGTATTTCTTATTGATTTATATTTTAAAGCTTTGTTTTTTCCTTTTGATTGATTTATCTTTGTGATCAAATATCTGATTTATGTGAAATTGATTGATTTATTTATTTGAATCTTTGTGATCATTTTTTTTTATCTTTTATCTTTGATTTATTTATTTCATCTTTTAATTTATCTATGGTACATATACTCAAATCTTTGTGACTTATCTTTGATTTCTCTTTGCCATTAAATCTATTTGATTTATTTCTTTAATCTTTTAATTTATAATTTTATCTTTGATTCATTTAATTGATATTTTAATTAAATCTTTATGATCAAATCTCTAATTTTCTTTTTGATTGATTTATCTTTGATTTCTCTTTTTATCAAATCTCTTTGATTTATTTATTTGATCTTTTAATTTATTTAATTTAGTCTTTGATTTAATTATTTGATCTTTTAATTAACTTATTTTTTAATCTTTGATTTATTTATTTTATTTTTTAATTTATTTTATAATAAATATTTTCAAATCTTTGTGATTTATCTTTGATTTATTTTTGTGATTAAATATTTTTTATTTTTGAGATTTGCATGAAAGGAAATAGAGGAATGGGTAATGGTCAATTGGAAATGTGAACCGATTATCAACTTCATGCCTAAAGCTTTTTTCGCAGTGGTTTTCAAGGAAGAGGAAACAAGAAATGAAATCCTTGAAAAAGTAGGTTGGCAGAAAGGGGATTCACTCCTTTTTATGCAAAAATGGAGGAGAAACTTCAATCTATTGGAATATAATCCTCGAGAAGGCCCAATCTAGATTCATTTGTATAACTCGCCATTTGAATATTGGTCAAGTAACTGTTTAAAACAAATAGGTGAATCACTTGGATTTGTTTTAGAAATTGATATGTAGAATGGAGAATCGCTGATCTATGCAAGGTTGAAGATCTTGACAATAAAAAAAGTTCCAAAAGAAATTAAACTGATAAACAGGGATGAGATCTGGTTTCAACAATTGGAAATAAAAAAATTAATTTTTATTGTATCAAATGTAGGAGGAGGAACCAAAACAAGGCAAACTGTAAACGCTTCCCTAGAACAAGGAGGAACATTTGGCACGAGAAAGAATAAAAAACAGTAAAGAAAAACGTACAAGTGGAAGGAGAAGGGAGGGCTGAAGAAAATCAACCCGTGAGTAACATGGAATTGGCATTGTTTGACCCATTGGAAACAGTATTTCTAGAACAAGTAGATCCAAGGGAGGAGGGAGAGGTGGACCCCCAAAACTCACCTCCTTTGTTGGAATATCCAATGCAGAGAGAAGAAATGGACGATGTCTCGTCAGATGAAGGGAACTCCCAACGAAGGGACAAAGAAGGATTTGATATCTTGGAGGAATGACACATTTTCCAAACGACGAAGGATTCCTCTTCAAGAGTGGGGAGGAAGACACTCAAACAAAAATGTGAGGAAGACGTTCAGAAAGGCAACCAACTGCTAATTAAAACCTACTTGACAAGATCCAAGGGAGCATGCCCCTCCCTTGGATGGAAATGAGGATCCTCACATGGAATGTTAGGGGTTTAAAAACCCCTAACAAAAGGCAACTGGTCAAGCGCCAGTTGGAAATTCAATAGATAGAAGTGATTTTGTTGCAAGAAACCAAACTTGGGGAAAATGAGATAATGTCCTTCCTAAAAACCTGCAAACAAAGGAAAGGCGAATTTGTGGCAATGGAGGACCCAACAGGTGGACTTGGTATGCTCTGGAACCTGAACATAGTGGAAGCGGAGGTAATCTCAAAAAATCAAAACTAGATGAATGCAAAGGTAAAAATCTTAGCCAACTCAAAAGCATTTAAAATTTTTAATATTTACGGGCCCATAAAAACAAAGCTAAAAAAGGAACTATGGGGCACAGTTATAAAAGAATTAGATCAAGAGAGCACAATAATAGGAGGAGATTTTAACACAATCTTAGATCTAAGTGAAAAGAGTGATGGGAGTGGGAACATTTCCCAGGCTCAAAAAGATTTTGCAAAATTTGTAGAATTAAGCAATTTAATAGATGTTAAAATAGTAAATGGAAACTTTATGTGGAACAATAGGAGGCTTGGTTTCACTTACAGAGAGGCTATATAGATTTCTAGTTTCAGAAGACTGGTTGTAGGCAGGAAACCCTTCTAAGGCCTCATTAAAACCTATTTTTATCTCAGATCATTTTCCAGTGGAACTGCAAATTGAAATGGTGAAAAAGCAAAGGGCCACTTTAAATTTCAGAAAAGGTGGTTACGGGAAGAGGGTTTAGTGGACCTAATGAAATCTTGGTGGGAGGATCCAATTCAATGGCTCATGTCTGTTTTTCATAATTTTTATTATTATTAAATAATTGAATTACATTGTAGTAACATTTGCCTAATATGCTTAATTTTATTTAATAATTATATACTAAAACCTTTACGGTCCATGATTCTTGGATAATATTGCTTGAGAGAAAAGATTCAATAACTCAGATCTTTCCACAACCCTTTAATTTCTTTATATCATTCTCCTATTTCCTAGCACAGGAGTTAAAATATTTTGTATTCTTTTCCCATATGTTTGAAATTCTGAATTCTTTCTACACTGCAATTAGTTTATCAATGAATTTCAAGTTTTGAGAACAACAAGCAAGTCTTTTCTTATGTGAATTAATAGGTTAATTTTGAATAAAATAAGTTCCACCTTATTCAAAAATTGAGGTTTTGCACAAGCAAGTTATTATGCTATGACCAACCTATAGTGAAGAATTATAGGATTTTTTTAATTTGTGAAACAAATTTACTATTTGTGAATGTGAATGGGGGATTAGTGTCTTGAAACATTTAAGATAGAGCCTCATCTTGTGAATGGATTTACCATTGATCTATTGAGTCTTTTATTTATGCAATTTTTAGGTTCTTTCTTGAAGTTGTGGATTATCGAGCTATATGTTATAATTCTTCAAACAAGGAATATTGCAAAGTCTAGGAATTTTTTTAATAAAAAATTATATGATCCTTCATAAGAAAAAATATCTTGAAGTGTGGACCTTTTGTATGGTTGAGACTCTATTGTTAGTAATTTTCTTGAAGGTCTCATGCAAGAAATAAGGTTAAACTGAAGTATCTACATATTTCAATGTTGGTCCTACTTAAGTATAGAGTATAGGGAAGAGAAAAGATAGGTTTATTTAAAAATCATTCCCAGAACATAAGACTGCTAGACTGTCTAGACTGTTGCCATAAGCAAATAATTATTTATCTAGGTCTTTAGATGTTTCCTTATTTCTTAGTTACAATTTTAAATAAGTTTCCATTTTAATGTCCAAATTAAAGAATGCTAATATTTTTCCCTATACTTGATAAAATTTTACCATGGGATCCTTCAAAATCATCAATTGTAATAGGAAAGTTGTGTTAAATTATCAAGTGTTGTGCACCTTCTCCTATCCTAATATTGCAATCACCCATCAAGGCTTCCCATACACCAGCATCAGGCCCTAGTGGTATTTTTTTAATTAAGTTGTATGCTTCGTTCAAACGCCCTGTGCAGCCAATAAGGTTAACACAGAATGTGTAATGCTATAGTTTTGACTCATGCCCTCAAAGAATTTCCAACCTTCATCCACTAGGCCTTCATTATTTCACATGAATAGAATAGCAATCAAAGTAATGCAATTGGGATCCACTTTTTCCTATTGTATTTGGTTAAAAAGGTTAAGGGCTTCTTTTTCAAACCAATTTTTTCCATACCCTGCAATAAGCATTGTCAAGGAAGTAACATCATTTTGAGACATTCTATCTAAAACATTGTGTGTAATCTCAATTCTTCCACAATTACTATACATGTTTATCTGAGAATAACAAACAAATACATTGAACTCAAATCCATTTCTGATTATGTATGAATGAAGTTCGTCACCCTTATGCAAAGCTCCTACATCACCACACACAGGGAGAACATTTATCATAGTAAACTGATTTGGCTTCGTAGCATTCTAATTCATTTGACGAAAGATTTTGAAAGCCTCATAGGCATAACTATTTTGAGCACACCCATTAATCATGGTTTCCCACTTGCAGGGTTTTCTCTCCAATGTGTCCAACTACTATAATTATGCCACTAGCATTGAAACAAGGGTTGAATATTTTGTTAATTTTATAAAGTTTCCACTCTTCTGCCTTATTACATAATAAATTAAACATAAGAATTAATTAAAGAAAGATGCATGCAAGAGATATTAGAGTTGCAACAAAAAAATTCTTATGTATTACATAAATGACATACTCTAAAGGAAGATGCATGGTTGTTTGTATTAGAGTAGCTATTCTTAGGCTTATGAAATCTAATGATGCACATGTTTTGTGTAGAACCTTGATGTTTTCATTCATATCTATACCAATAATATTTTGCATGCCAAAGCTTTTGTATTACTGCATGAAAAATTGTGAATCATTGATGCAAGTATAATGTTGTGGTATGTGGGTTATTAATAATGTTATCATTGCGGTCTTTGTTAGTCTATGGTCTTGATGGTATGCCATTAAAAAATAGTTGATGTAAATCTAACCATTTAGTATCTGCAACACTTAATGCGAAGAAAAGAGTGAGGATCCTATTTGGTACCAACAAAAAAAATTGTACCATATAAAGTGGATTCATGGACAACCAAATTACCACAATTATAATTGTTATGAAATTATCATTCAATTTGATATAAGCAAACATGCATTACCAAAATTTTGTACATTTTACAGTCAATATTGTATATATTTCAAACTGGAATACAATACCATGCTTACTTATGTATTGATGAGTTTATTTCATTTCATTATTTAACACTTATTACTAATTTCCTAATCCAACCACATTAAATTAGAATTGCAGCAAATAGCATCCATACAAATACATGCACAAAAACATAATCTCTAACATATTAACACACACACGTCAATTTTTACTTGAGGAGTTTTTCTTTACAGACTCTTCCATCCATCTTGACTCTAAGAACGCCTCTTGAGTTAATAATAAAAGCAATTGTAAATAAAGCGTATTTAATTTTATTCTTAATCTTATTTTTTTATGCTAATGAAAATTATTATTTAAAACATAACAAAATAAAAAATAAAAATCAAATCTAGATTCTAATATTTTCATATCAAAAATTAATACTACATATTAATTTAATATATTAATAATAATAATTAAAATCATTAAGAATTAAAATATAATATTATTATATTATATTTTATTATATAATATATTATATTAATTTAAAATATTGAATTATTAAAAAAATAATATATTAAATTATTAAGAATTAAAATATAATATTATTATTAATGACTTTTCTATATGTATCTATATAGAAAAGTAAATTTATTTACAATATTATAAAAAGGAAAAAAAATATTTAAAATAAACATTTATTTTTTTTATATAAAGAAATCCCATATCATTCTTAGAAATTCATCCATAACACTAAAATTTTAGACCAATGATATTCATGATAAATAATTTTGAAATATTTTAAAGTTATAACTTTTGCATTTAAAATATAAATATTTCTAAAAATAATGATTTCTAAATTGTTGTCAAAAACAATTTATTAATAACTAAAACTAATTGCAATAATATTGTCTTAATAGAAGGAACTTTTATTACAATTTTATTTTTAGAAGATTTTGAACTCCTCTATGTATCTCCAATTGAGGGAAAAGATCCTATAAAAATAGAAAGAAAAATAAGAAGCAAGAAAGCAATTCCCTTACCTTCTATTTTCATTTCTCATAATTAATCCGACTTCACCATTTAAACACACAAATAATAAAAACAAACCAAATTCATAAAAATAAAAATAGAAAACAAAAATAAAAAAAACAAGTGTTCAAGATATATGCCTAAGAAATTAAAGGTAAGACTTAAATGCATATTTATCACTTGAGACTCCATATTTATAACTTTATTCTTATCATTTTATCTTACCCAAGTTTTCATATTTATGTTATTATGACTTATAATTACTTTTCTTATAACCACACATTTAAAACTTTTTTCTGATACAATCATATTTACATAATACTTTCAAATGTATATAATAAATGAATGCACTTTTATTAAAAATCTCTTTCTAAAGATTTTAAGCAATTCTCTCACCTTCTATTTTCACTTCTGATAGATCTATTCAATGCAACTCTCTAACATTTAAAAAAAAAAATAGTAAACACAAACCAAATCCATAAAAATAGAAAACAAAAAAAAGCAGTCAGAAAACCAAAATCAAGGGCAATATTTCTTAATTAATATTTTATCCTTCTTTATATTACATGACCCTGCACAATCTCATATGTCTTACAAGTTTAACTAAATAATTTTGAGTGAGAGAGATGGCAAATAAGAGAGTTGGTGTTGTCTGTATGGTGGCTGTTTTGTTAGTGCTTAGCCTACTCTCAATAACTGCATCAACACACATGCCTCTTACTCAATCACCACCCATACCTCTTACTGATGATCCAAGTCAGTATATATATATATAAATTAAGCTATTACTTTTTGTTTATGTTAAAATGTCAAATTAATTGTAAAATATTGATTGCAGGTTGTGAAGGTGCAACCATTTGTTATCCTTTTCCACAGAGTAGCTGTGATAAATGCAAAACTTTATATGCACCAGTGAAATATAATTGTTGTCCTATTCAAGGATCAAATGTTTATAAATGTTGCGAATGTCCTTGGTGTTGAACAACAATTTACAGAGATATTTAGTAACAGAGAAAAAGTTTCTCAGAGATTTCATAAATAAGGTGGAGGTTGCTACCATGTTTGGAGAAATATTTTAGTAACTTTCTATTGGAAAAAGCTTTTGTTTGAGAAAGTTCTGGGTGTTTTGGACTTCTTAGTATTTGCAGAAATTTTATTATTTCTGTGATTTTAAATAATTTATATACGAGAAAGAATGATAAGTTTTATTGTTTCTGAAATTAATATGTAAATAAATAGCTAGTTAATTAATGGTGGAATTTACTGTATCCTCTGAGTTAATTAATGGTGGAGTTTACTGTATCTTCTGTGGTGCTGGTATTTTGCATATTTTGGCAATTTGATTTTTCATATAATACCTTGTCCTTAAAAGTAGGACAAACAGCAGGGATTTCATTTGTAACAAGTACATTATTATCAAGAAAATGAGAAATTCCATTTTTCTTCTTTACTTCTCCCTTATATTTCTCAATTCTTTTGAAAGACAACCATTCAAAAGAAATGTTAACTAAATTTCTGATTCTAATACTAACAAGTATATACTTCTATATGGAAGACTGTCTAGATAGAGAATTAATATATATTAATACTTCTGATCATAATTTAAGTATTACTTATGCATGTCATGAACACTATGTATTCAACAGCTATCTCATTTTTATTAACCATCTACAGGTATTTTTCATAATGTGTCAAATTAACTATCGGGATAGTTTTGTGAGTCAAATTCATTGATCCATATTTTATGAAATGATTCTAATGAAACTCTCTCATGAATGATCTACTTAATACTCATTACAATTGATAACAATTATTCTATTTAACTCGACTGTTTTTCTCATGAGATGAGACCCCAAGAATAATCCATTACATTATTTATGTGTTGTGTTATGGACTTTCTCTTTAGTAGAGAGAGCCTCCAAAAATATATGGTAAAATTAAAATCCACGCTATGAGCAGCTAATTATTCTATAAAATTAAAATACAAGCTATATGAGTAACTAATAATTGTATAAAATCGAATTACGCTTTACTACCATTCAGCGGGGATAGCTCAGTTGGGAGAGCGTCAGACTGAAGATCTGAAGGTCGCGTGTTCGATCCACGCTCACCGCAATTGACGTTTTATCTCATTTCTCATGTTCAAGGCAATTTTTAATACAGACGAGAAAAAATAATACTACATGTTTTTGTTAACAATCCCCCTTTTTTAAGGAACACACTGGAAAAAATATTTGTGAAGGGAGGAGATGAGTTTTATTTCTTCATCTATTTAAAACTAGCGCTTGCACCTCAACGAGGTGCAATGGTTACGCCGATAGCAGGATATACTTCGGCAATATATTGAAGGACAGGTGTAAAAATCGCAAGAAAATGTAAATTTGAATCTACAAAATGTATACATTTGAATCAAATATTCCCCACAAGTATAATGCATGCATTTAATTTTTAATTAACTATAATATAAGTGTAGCTTTATCCATCACTATATACTAAAGTAAAAAGTTGTAAGCATGTCCAATCACCTTATCTAAAGACCACAATCAAATGGATAGTCAGTAAAGTAATGTGAACACTAAGATGATTTAAATACTTGGAACTTATTGCGGAAGTGCATATAATGTGTTGGTTTATTCCAAGATTATTCAAGGCCACCAAGATGTGTGCTGATTGCCTCATTTTACATCTTAAGAATGGAGGAACTTTACACCTCTTCTCTTTTCTCGGCCAAAAATGAGCATGGCTTCGTAGAGTATCCTGAGCATTTTAGGCCTCACCAAAGAGACCAGAATCGATGGGTTATCAAGGTTTCCATCCTTGTAATTAAAATTTTCCATTTTGTGGCTAAACCCACAGAGTGCTTTGTGTATAGTATATTTGAACTACAATATTCTTTTGGGATGAATTGCATTGTTTAATTAGGTTCCGATGTGCAAAGAGAATCTCTCTATGCACTCAACCTAAAGAATGTGTTGGTTGTTTATGGTGGGGAAACTGTAAAATATAGTTTGTTTGTTTTGGTTTGGTTTTTAAAGGACTCATTTGATCAAGGATGGTGTGATAAAACCGAAGAGGGGCACAAAAAACTACTTCAGTGCCATTGGATACTTGGATGGCCATCTAGATGTAGACCACAGTGCCGAAAAATTTATCCAAATGGGAAGCATATACTGCGTGGATATATGTATGATGGCTTCAAAAATAGCATATGAAAATGAGTCTATTTTCAATGCATATTACTACCTAGAATTGCTGAGTGAATCCCATGATAAAATTTATTGCAGTCTCTACACCCAACTATGGAAATATTTGGAGTTTCTTTAATCAACGAAAACATAAGCAAACTAACAGCGAATGTTGCTATTCAACATTGCTTAAATAAAATGAAGGAAAATTTAGAAAGAGAATGGATCAAGTGAAACACATTACCTTTTGGGTGGTAATCACATCTAGGGTTGTTGCCAAACTGTCATGCCCCACTCCTATTCCCTCCTGCAATCTTCCTCAACTCGATACCAAATGTCATGCCCAAAATTTTGCACATTGGGCAAAGACACAACCAATTTTTTTAAAAAAAATAATTAAACCACAACATGAAAATCACTTATGGATGACAACCATGCATTACCATGGCAAGTAAACTATACACATTGAATTGGTGCCTTATGCAACTTCATTGCAGAATTATAATAAGACGTAGCACGAGTGTTTCTAACTTTAGGTCGGACTCAATATAAAGACTTGCCACACTCTAATCTATTACCACACATACCTCAAGATTAACATTATTATTTAATTACAATAAAATTCTATTAGTTATTTCAACAAGAAGCCTTTAATAATTATCATCAATTGTTCACCCAAGAAATAATACATCATTGATTGCTCACCAAAGGGAAATAATAATATTATTTCCAAAATTTAAACATTAATAATATCCTCATTCTCCTTGATGATGTTATTATCATTTCCATGAAATAAATAATATTATTATGGAGTTACCCTCCATTGCTAAAATTAATCCATTTTACTATTAACATTTAAATTAATATTAATATTAACATCATATTTACTCATAGTTATTAATTTTTCAACACCATATTTACTCATAATTATTTTATTTCTATGTTTACGTTATTGATGGCTTCAAAAATAGCATATGAAAATGAGTCTATTTTCAATGCATATTACTACCTAGAATTGCTGAGTGAATCCCATGATAAAATTTATTAGAGTCTCTACACCCAACTATGGAAATATTTGGAATTTCTTTAATCAACGAAAACATAAGCAAACTAACAGCGAATGTTGCTATTCAACATTGCTTAAATAAAATGAAGGAAAATTTAGCAAGAGAATGGATCAAGTGAAACACATAACCTTTTGGGTGGTAATCACGTCTAGGGTTGTTGTCAAACTATCATGCCCTTGCTCCTATTCCCTCCTGCAATCTTCCTCAACTCGATACCAAATGTCATGCCCAAAATTTTGCACATTGGGCAAAGACACAACCAATTTTTTTAAAAAAAAAATTAAACCACAACATGAAAATCACTTATGGATGACAACCATGCATTACCATGGCAAGTAAACTATACACATTGAATTGGTGCCTTATGCAACTTCATTGCAGAATTATAATAAGACGTAGCACGAGTGTTTCTAACTTTAGGTCGGACTCAATATAAAGACTTGCCACACTCTAATCTATTACCACACATACCTCAAGATTAACATTATTATTTAATTACAATAAAATTCTATTAGTTATTTCAACAAGAAGCCTTTAATAATTATCATCAATTGTTCACCCAAGAAATAATACATCATTGATTGCTCACCAAAGGGAAATAATAATATTATTTCCAAAATTTAAACATTAATAATATCCTCATTCTCCTTGATGATGTTATTATCATTTCCATGAAATAAATAATATTATTATGGAGTTACCCTCCATTGCTAAAATTAATCCATTTTACTATTAACATTTAAATTAATATTAATATTAACATCATATTTACTCATAGTTATTAATTTTTCAACACCATATTTACTCATAATTATTTTATTTCTATGTTTACGTTATCAAAAGAGTTAAAGTAGTAAAATCTCTATCTTTACTTTAGTGGTAATTACTCAACAAGGATAGTTGTACTTTTCATTAATGGTTCCAAAATTACCTCCTCATTAATCCTTTTTAAATGCATTATCTAAATGTTGATCAAAACACTACACTAATATTAATTGATCATTCCGCCAACATTATTTTAGGGATATCCCATCAATGTTCATACTTTAAAATGATAACATTATTTAAATAAGCTACTAATATTTCATTTAACAATCATGCTAACCTCTATTGCTAAAATAACATTAACACTCATGATTTACATTAATATTTTTATTGCCGTGATTATTATTAGTTCCTACCAAAGGAACTATAGGCACGGCGAGATCCTAACTAGTTATTAATGTTTTGAACTTCAACCAATCAAAATTAATTATTTTCTTTTATACATTATATTTGAAGTTTTTTCTAAAGTTAAATGCATGTTTTTTAACTTTTCTAATTTTCAAAATTATTTTTCTTGAATATTATTGGCTAAAAAATTTTAGGCGATAAAGGCGGATTATGCGGAATTGAGTATAATATTTTTATTTTGCAATTTTATTGGCTTTTTTTGAGGCATTTTTTTCGCCACTTCTCAACTAATATTTGCACATTCGAGATGCAAAAATTATGGCAAAGTTAAAGTCAGAAATGCTAATTTATAATAATTACAATATCATTCATAAATATATTTCTATAACTCATTTTTATTTTGCAATTTTATTGGATTTTTTTTTTATCCACTTCTCAACTAATATTTATACATTCGAGATGCAAAAATTATGACAAAGTTAAAGTTAAAAATGTTAATTTATAATAATTGCAATATCATTCATATAACTCATTTTTATTTTGTAATTTTATTGACTTTTTTTTGCCACTTCTCAAGATGCAAAAATTATGAAAAAAATAAAGATAGAAACTATTAATTTATAATAAAATAATAACTATTTTTTAAATAACTTGATATTTGAAATCAACTATTTAAGATAAATATTTATTAATTCATTATTCTAGTTAATATTGATTCATTTTATTTGTTAGATAAATGTTTAGGAGGAAGATATATTGATTGTTTAATTATTATAGTTAAAATTTATTTTATAAGATAAATATATAGAAGGAAGGTAAATTTATTTATTTTTTCTAAATTTTTATATTTTTCATTTTTTAGAAAATTTCATTTTAATTATTTATGCAAAATTATTTAAGATAAATATTTTGAAAGAAGATAAATTTCAATACATTTTTAATATTTTTATTGTTAAAGTTCTTATTATTATTATTTCATGTATAATTTTATATGGGTTAAGTTTTTGTATTTGAATATTTTTTAAATTATTTATGCAAAACTATTTAAGATAAAGTGACAAATTTAAATATATTTTTTATATTTTCCATTTTCTCAAAAAAGTAAAATTCATTAAATATTTTAAATGATTTTGCATAAATAATTAAAAAATTATGAAAAAATTAATAAAATTATTTACTTATTATGAAAGCATACATATTTATTAGAAAAATTTATATAAAATAAATAAAATAAAATATAATCAATATTTATATAAAATAATATCATATAAATCCTAAACATATAGAATAAATTTATTAACATATATCAAATATATTATAAAATAAACAACAATACCTAAATAAATTAAAATTAATTATTAAAAAATTTAATATTTACTTTTTGAAAACTCGCGTTAGTAGTTTTGAATGGGATAACCTATGGGAGTTGTTCAATTTTTATAACGGATTCTTGCTTTAATTTGGTGTGCAACCGTTTTCTATTTACAAATTATATATACTCGGTAGATATTCAAACATAAGTGATAAAATACTTTTTCATTTTGTAACATAGGGCACACAATTGTGCTTTCCTGAGTACATCACTAATGGAGATTTCTCTCCAGTATATTATATAAATTAATATTGAGATATATAAACTAGTATATTTAATAATTGCATATTTAAAAATAAATCTTTTTATTAAATCATCGTGCTTACAAAATCTATTCCCATCAAAATCATCTAGAAATTGAACTATACTTACATTTTACACATAAAATAAAATTTATCATAAATTAACTACATGAAAATTTTATAGAAGAGTACAAACCTTTGTGTAAAATCTATAGTGAAGAGAATTATAATAATTTAAAATTTATTAATTTACCAAATTTTGAAAGAGAAAATTGTAAAGCAATTTGGTCAAATTAGGTTTAATTGAACGCGTACTGAATATAATATGAAAAGGCCTCCATATTTTCTATGTATTTTTCAAACCATGTGTCAAACATGGGAATCAACTATATGGAATTCTTAATTTTTATTTTTTTTGTAATTATATCAATTTTTTTAACCTTTTTAACTTTTGCAAAAACATCTCTTTTGTTTTATTATATATTTTATATCTTCATATATCTTAATTCTTAATATTTGAATTTTTATTATACATATCTTTTATTATATCTCTTTCTTGTTTTATTATTAGTTCCTACCAAGGGAACTATAGGCACCACATGTTTCTTAACTCGTTATTAATAATTCTATTTTTGACAAATGAGAGTTCTTTTTTTTTATTTAACAAATATTTATGTATTGTTAAAGTAACATGCAAAATATATAACAAAACATATTTCATAAATTAATTTTCTCAAATGTAATTGGCAGGAAAGTTTTGCCCGATAAGAGGGATTTATGCGGATCCATTATCATAGTGGGGATTCTAATGACAGATGGAAAGGGAAAATTCGGCAAAAAAATTGGAACCGTTATCAACTATGATATTATTTCAGCTTGGACAGTTTGAAAATCACAGCAAAGAAAGCCACAACTATAATATTGCGTGCACTGGTGAGAGGAAATTAGGAATTTCGATAAACATACTTACTTCAAATTCTATTGTGAATGCATATTTCACAAGTATTGAAGGGCATTGTTCAAATTTTATTGTGAATGCATATTTCACAGGTATTGAAGGGCATTGTTCAAATTCCATGTTATATTTTGCAGACTGTTGAGATAGTAAACTGGTTTATCTCGGAGACATCTCCATGTCTAACGTTTAAGATACCTTTTTTTCAGATCTAACAAAAAGATTATCGTTTATTCTTTGATGCAGCTTTGCCGGTATAGGTGTAATCGTTTCTTGGAATAGGCGTTCCCATTGTGTTACAGTTCTCTAATGTTGGTAACTATGGTGTAATAATCTGCTTATAGGAGCACTATATTTGAAAATGGCTTTGTGCAAACATGGGGGTATATATGCACTATATTTGAAAATTGCTTTGTGCAAACATGGGGGTATATATGTAAGGTATTGGTTATACACATAGGGGGAAGCTTTCGACACTCATTTTTCTAATGTTGGAGATATAAATGTATCGGTGTTAGGTCTTTTGTGGGGTGTTTCTTGAGAACATATTAATTATGGAATGATTTTCTTTACTTGTGATTTGCCGGTATTAGATTGTGGTTTAAAATTTGTATTTTGTCTTGTTTAAGTTTTTAATCATTTCATGGTAGTCGTGCATTCCAGTTGAGTCAGTTGTGTGTTGTATTAATGTCTATATGTCTCCACAATGCTACTCTAGTGGTAACGGGTTTTGCGAGTATCATGCGCAAGAGTGATATATTTTCTATATAAGCATTTTTTTTATTTACCCTTCCCTCATTTCCATCTATTACTAGTACCTTGGTGCATGCGCTTCAATCTTTGTAACCGCTTTTTGTTCCAAGAAATGAGTTGTTCCATCTTCCTTGACCGATTTGTTATTTATAACTCATTAAATGCATTCTTTTAATATGATAAGAATTGTTACGCACGAGATTGTTATTATCAGATGAATGGTTGGTTGTGCCTCAGATGGAGGCTCGTGGTTATGAGATAAGAAACATTCTAAATTAATAGAGTTTATTGTTCTTGTTATATTCATTTTTCTGCCAAAACCCTAACACTTATTAGCCTATAAAGACGGTAGCCATGGAGAAATCGTTACTTGCTCGGATTTGTAATTTTTTCATTGTATGTATCCAAAAAACTGCAATGAAATCATTCATTGCTATCTTCTTTCCATGATGATAAGCCGACTAATAACAAACATGGGGGTTTATTTGCAGCACAAGAAAGTTAAAGCTTCGACAATAGTATATGTGCTTAAGAGTCTCTAAGTGACCACCACATGGCCAACCCTAGTACACTTGGCATGTACAAACTAAAAATCTTTGGAATCCACTTCCAAGATAGTTTTGAGCAAAAATTTAAATATTTTTTTACAAATACTTTGAAGTCCATTTCATTCCATGCTTATTACACTAGAATCTATAGGTTTTTTGAATAAATGTGGTAGGGGAAATTTTGAAGTGAGCAAAATTCTTTTGTTATAAGGGTCATTTTCTAATGGAAGACAAAGTTGACTCTATCAATGATCAAATTCCTAAATTTAGGTGACAACAGCTTTATCCTAACCAATTGTTCCTAAAACACAACAAACTCAACAAATACAAACAAAACTTTTCTAAAACTTTCTGCAGGAACTTCGCTGCTCTGCAGCTCTTGTTTTATATACTGGAGTTTACATAATATCATGATTACTTCTTAATATTGATAATATAACATTGTATTATATATCAAATATAAATATTATTAATACAAGTATCATTTTTAATATTTGATTATTATATTCTGAATTTTTAAAATAATATTATCCCAATTATTATCACTAATTTTTTTATTAGTGATGTAGATAATGATATTAGATGATTACTAACTCAAATATAAATATAAATATTCATACTAATAAAATACTAATATTATTAATTTTACTCAGTATCAATATTAATAATATTTTCTACAATCTGCAACAGGGAAATATTCGCTAGGTCTTCTTTCAAACAACGGTGATTAATTTCAGCGATGATAAAAATGACAATAAGTTATTCACTTCATTATTCTAGATTTAATCCCACTAAATGAAATTTTTACCAATACCAGTATCTTTCTGCTGACATTACATTTGTTTCCTTTCTTGTTTTCCTTTTCTATATTTCCCAGCATGCTTTATCTCCTTTCACATTTCTATTGTTGGTAGGGAAAAATTCAGGCGCTATATTAGGGGAGAGGGGTCTATAGTGGAGCACCCTAACTTCGCGTTTCTCAAAATTCTATGTGGAAATTTTAAATCACTACCAATTTTGTACAACAGTTTATTTGGCAACTCATGTGCTCCTATATTTCATTTTAGGGCCACATCATCAAATATGATGCCACATCAACATGCTTTTTGTTGAGGTATCCAAAAAGGCCCCAAAAAAAAGTGAGACAGATAGTGGTGCACTAAGGCATGTTTTATTGGTGCGCTGATGTGGCATCACATGATTTGTCAATTTGTGTACTTTATGGATAAAAAGTGTTTTGTAATTGGATGTTAATGTGCTCCATTATGGGGCACATTAAGGACTACTTTTATCCCCACTATTAGACTCCACTCCATTATGGACCCCTCTCCCCTAATGCATAATTTTTTTTTTATTAACTTCCCAAAGTAAAACATTAAATAATTTCTCCATATAACTTTTAAAACACTCTCATACATGAAGAGAATGTAAATTTTATCACTTGAGTTGCCCTTGTTATAGGGTAAACTTGCCACGTACCCAACCCAGTCCTTCCAGGGACCATGTTTGGAAGATTAAGCTTTCTTTTATTTTTCCTTCTTAATTTATTTAGTTTTAATTTCCTGTTGGAGTCCGCTGGCCACTACTATTTTAATTTAATGTTCCCTTTAATGTTCTATTTCCACCCTAAATCTTTCAGCACCACGGTGAGAAAGGAGGGCAGCGGCCTGGAAGCAAGCTTGAGAGGGGTTTCAATCTCTCTGCTCCGCCGAAAAGCTTAGGCACAGAAGTAGCAGCGCCATGAGGGTGGCTTCAAACTTCCCTTGATTTTCCCTATGTCATCTATGGCACAATCTACCTTACAGGCAATCTTCCATTTCTGAGACTGCTATAGAAATGAAAATATCAGAAGAAAAAAAAAAGGGAATCTAAGTCCAAATGAAGCTTAAAATAGACAAGCAAAGAGGATAGTGGGTTGCTTCCTGTTTTCCAAACACCCACATTCATATTTTAGTGCATTAAGACTTGAAGATAACATACCAGACCTACCTAGACCTACATGTAAGAAAAATGTTTGAATATGAGATAGGAAATCTAAGGTTTTTAGAATGAAAGCTTCCTCTGTTACCTGCGCTACTGGGCAAACAAAATAATCACATTCATTAAAATAAAACAAAAATATAGAAACAACAAAAGAATAACAATTTATAACTAAAGAAAACCAAAAATGTAAGAAAAAGAGAAAAATTTAGGGCAGCGAAGAAGAATCCGTCAACTCCCTTCAGAGAACCCACAGTTACTCTTCTCACAATATTATCTTCCTCCGTTTTAATGGCTACGCTCAAGTGTATTCTGGAGCTTCCAGTTCACTCACAGACAAACACCAGTCTCCCCTCTTCCTCACTACGCTCTAACTCAAACTTTGCAAAATCATGATTTTGGTGTTGAAGGAAGAGCTTGACATCTTCAACGCTCACCAACTGACCTTCACTTGCTTGTAGAATGTAGAAATCACAATGCAGAAAGCAGAAGTCGAAACCAGAGAAGTTGGGTGAAAAACGTCGCAGTGGATCCCATCATAAACCTGGTTTACATTTATTACCTCCAGTGAATTTGGTCACTTGTTAAATGCCTGGCTAAGCACAGAGAGCCCAAGAAAGTGTAAAACGGCGCCAGCAGTTTCAAACCCATACCTACTGACGCGAAGGAGGAATGACCATGCCTGGGGGGTCTCGGGATTGTGGTTGAAATGAATGCACATTCAATATGTACGAGGTCATTGGAGCACGCACAAACCGGCAGCGGAAAATCCGACATCAGACGAATCCGGTGGGATTTCCCACCTAGAATAGCCTATCGGCTAAATATAAAAAGTTTATATTAGAGAAATTAAATATTAATGAAGATTGATAATTTTGATTTTGATAATATTTGAAATATTAATTTTATTTTTATTTTCTGTAATTATTTTAATGTAAAGATGTTTTGAATGGAGTCATAAGTTTCTCAGTGTTAAATTTAAAGATTACAAATATCTTTATTTGCTAACATATATCTTATTTTTTGAACTCCGCTAATCAATACTTGGAAGTGAACCTCCAATTCCTTAAAAGATCTCATGGAAACCAACCTTCTAAATTATTTGCATGTAACAAGTAGATATTGATCAAAAGAGCTACTAGCAACCTCAAGGGCATGATCCAAAACACCTCCACTTTTCTCCTTGATGCAATAAAATGCCCATGCCTTCACCATTATTTTATGCTTA